>NW_019060597.1:494918-538106 GCF_000696155.1 Zootermopsis nevadensis | reverse complement strand
AACTTGAATTATACACCAACAACTTTGGGGATACAAAGTTGAAGAGAAATTATATCTGGGGGTACGTGAAATTTAAAAATATATATTATTTTATGATAAACACTGAATAATCAGTAATGTAATTTATTTAATTTATTTTAGATGTATATTATATACTATGTATAACTTGAATTATACACCAACAACTTTGGGGATACAAAGTTGAAGAGAAATTATATCTGGGGGTACGCGAACAAAAAAGGTTGAATACGACTGATCTACAGCATTATAAATAATAAAACTGTAATACTTTTAAGTTTAAGACTTAAAATTAAAATGTTAAAATCGTTAGGTTAATTATATCGTTAAATTTTACTATACCAGTCGGCATTAAATAGGCATAGTCCTTCAGCCAGGTGTGTCATTGCTGCAAATGATGTATGTAAATTTTTGGACGTATTTGGTATAAACATTGTTTATTTTGAGGGCACGTTCTCAATAAGAGAAATGATTTAGAGAGTGGCCTTGATTGGATCTAGCTTGGTTATTTGTTTTAATTTGATTTTTGTTTTTATTTTGTTCCTTGTATTTTATTTTATTAGTGTTTACATTTTTACTTATTAATTATTTTGTAATAAATTAATTTTGTATCCATGCAGTAAAAACAAAACAATGCAGACTCGAAAGCCGGGTACAGACAACATCTAACAATGTTAGCCAACAAACTGGCCGAACTTTGTTGGCGAACGATGTCTCTAAATAGGATGAATAATGTTGATAAACATTCGGCTTCCGAACCGGAATTTTTTTCAGAAACAAATATTTGGTCAAACAGTTCATTTCTATTCTCTTTTGGAACGAATTTCCATAATCTTGTAGGTTTTGATTTTTTCACGGCTGTGAGTACAAAGATGGCTGTCTTCTGGGTAATATGGTAGAATTTTACCGATATTTCAAAGGTAGTCAGGGCAATCACCCATCGCCTTGATGATGGAGGCAGTTAAGGACCTCTTAGACGTTGGTAAACTTCTACCAGACTACAAGGCGCTACAACACAGAAGACAGAAATCTTCATACTCATCGCCCTGATGACGGAGGCAGTATGACCTCCGAAACGTTGGTAAACATCGACCAGACTGCACAGCGCAACAACCCAGAAGACAGAAATCCTCATACTCATCGCCCTGATGACGGAGGCAGTATGACCTCCGAAACGTTGGTAAACATCGACCAGACTGCACAGCGCAACAACCCAGAAGACAGAAATCCTCATACTCATCGCCCTGATGACGGAGGCAGTATGACCTCCGAAACGTTGGTAAACATCGACCAGACTGCACAGCGCAACAACCCAGAAGACAGAAATCCTCATACTCATCGCCCTGATGACGGAGGCAGTATGACCTCCGAAACGTTGGTAAACATCGACCAGACTGCACAGCGCAACAACCCAGAAGACAGAAATCCTCATACTCATCGCCCTGATGACGGAGGCAGTATGACCTCCGAAACGTTGGTAAACATCGACCAGACTGCACAGCGCAACAACCCAGAAGACAGAAATCCTCATACTCATCGCCCTGATGACGGAGGCAGTATGACCTCTGAAACGTTGGTTAACATCGACCAGACTACACGGTGCAACTACCTAGAAGACAGAAATCTTCCACAGACATTTCCGAAATTGTTTGCATATTAAATTTAACATTTGTTCTACTGACTAGATATCCACGCCTAAATAAAGATATAAATAGATTTAATTATTACATCATTCAAGGAAAAAAACTGATTCTTAACTGACGATTAAAATTACATAGAATTAAAATATAACCAAGACATTATACCTTCACAAAGTAAATATATAGATTTATTTTATATGATTATTTGTGTTTTTAAAAATAAATCACGCGTCTGGTAGGCAGACGAACACTGTCCGCTTTGAAGTTTACCGTTCTGCTACAAGACATAAAATGTTATCATGAAAAACGTTCTCTAACTAATGAATGTTCTTTCACGGCGAAGTAAAAGGAATTTTTCTCGGGTTACCAACCGTGTAAGGTGGCTTAATGAAGAAAACAATTGAGTACCCTGAGGATGAAGATGGTTCTCGAAACGTTGGTGTTCTTCATTAAGCCACCTTACACGGCTGGTAACTCGAGAAAAATTTATCACAGTAGGTCCTACTATTCAATATGATCCGAAATTTAGCAAGACCTTAACTACAATCTTAGGTCTACAAATGGGAGGGCAGAAAGACACTATTCGCTGTAACAAACTTCTGTGACATTTCCATCAGAAAATACGCGAAAGAAGATTATCAGTACAACGAAAAGGAACCATTTCTGTAAGACAGCGGCTGTTTACACTGGAGTCCGTGTTGATTTTCTACCATCATCGTAACGGATCTACGAATATGTTTATTTAAATAACTGTTGTTACACTAAAATTTTTATCAATTTACATGCGTATGCAGGTCGCATATCGATTGTCTTATTATACATTCTTAGTCTGTTGACACACAAAAGACACGCCTACATGAATCAACATAATTGAAGTAGCTATGATGACAAGACGAAAGTAGAAGGGTCACAGTGGAAAGACATTTCAACCTGTGTAGACTTAAGCTCTCTTTCCTTTGAAATATGCATTTACATTTATTTAACAATGGTCCTCCTATTCAATAAAAAAACTAACTTTAAATTTAACCAACTTCTCTTTCAAGAGTTGTCGTTCGGCTTATCGGTTGGTCGTTCCACAACCCGAAGACACGGGTTGTACCATTTAAAACGCAGCTGAACAGAACGTAAGACTATACAAATACAAAATCTATCATCCCCTCGTGTAATGGACTCGCCCAACCTCAGCCGAGACTATACGCTGACACACTGCTACTCACTTCAGTCGAGCATAAGCTATGCAGGTGCAAGGATGGTCTATTCACGAGTAGAACGTGTTATTATCGAAGATTACTTCGCACTGAAACCGTTTAATGCAGTTCGTTAAGCAACAACGATTCTGACAAGGAAGTAACGAATAAGCTAACATGTTTTCCCTTACCATGAGGTCTCAACCAAACTTTTGTAATGCATTTATTTCCTATTCATTTAAATTGTCATTGAAAATGGCGGGAGACATGCATCACAGTTCACATACATAATTAAAGGTCTTCGATGCGATACAAACTGACTGCTCGTAGGAATCATATAATTCGTTCTCAAAATAGATATTGATTGTTAGAACACAATGACAAACTGAAACATTAAAACTTCAGCTCCGCCTAACGTCAAACAGGCTAAAAATGACACCGCCAACCGACATACTGTCGACGTTGGAACTTTTCCTTTCAGACAAAGAATAAAACCAAAAATCAATTCACCCAACAAACAAAGGAAATAATAGCACAGCGGTGTACGACCAAATATGTTATTTTCTCAGAGTTAATTTAAAATAAAAACTAGGCAGTATTTCTGTATGTAATTTCTATTATACTTTAAACACTGCGCTCTAGACGAAACAAATTCTTTTTTATGAAATGTCAAATTATTTCCACTAACCGCCCACTATAAACAAGACGCCTCGTTCAGTTCACAACTTGCTATTTCCTATTATAAAAGCCAGTAGCACCAACTTTTGAAGGTCAAAGCTGCTCATTTCACACTAGACACAACTACATATGAGACGACTCTGATAGACGTTCATCACAGTTTTCCTCAAACTCCATGATACTACATCGACGTCATATCTCAAATTTTAAACCTCACATGGTACAGCCACTGAATGTTGTCTACGACAACGAATTCATTAGTTTCGTCTACTGCAAAAGTCAAATGAGAAATCGCAGCGGAAGAAAGCTGTTACAGCCTATAGCGCTCCGAGAACCTAACCAGGGGCCATCTGGGAGACACCGCGGTCACTCCACGAGTCACGAGTGGCTGTAACCGGCGAACTCTAGCATGTCACGACCGCGCCACCGGGAGACGGGATTAAAGTCTCGTGCTTCTCCTCAGTCCCTTCACTTCACCAAGTGCTGGGATAGTAGGTTAAATAGGTCACGACAGTTTCTCGATGTATCAGTACACATACTTTCGATGTTAATGAGGTCTCATTGGTCGACATCAACAAGGAGTGATCTGAAACTGGTTATGATCAATGTAATCACAGATAATCGGTGAAAAAATAATAGAAATACGGAGAAAATGTCCGAATACGTCGAAGATATAAAACAGTCTGAAAATGGGAGAGTATTCCGGTATCCGAAATGTCTAAATACAAAAATCTTCATAAATCTGTACAACAAAAAAGATAATTGTAGAAAAAAGTACGGAGGAAGTATGTGACACATAGATAATTACGTTTACGACCACCAAGATAAAGCCTAAAATATTATTATTATAACATGTGAATAAGACCCAGTAAAACAATTTGCATATCACATCCCAAATCGCATAGCGGACGGGAATAATTTAACAAGAATTAATGGACCTCTAACAACGACATCAAGGTCCCTTTTGAATGTAACGATAAACATGTGGACCCAATAACACATACAGAATTATGTTTCGCTTGATAAATTCCAAAGAAATATCCAAGCATAAAACAATTTAAACAATCGCCTTCAGACATCCGATGAGAACACAGTTAATGAAGACGCGATGCTGTATAAAAAGCCTGTATAAAGATACGAGAAGAACTCAGAGTGAAGAGGCAATAAAAATGTTTTAGTAACATTAATCAATTCAAGATTTCCTCTGGAGTGACCTTCATCGCCTCTTGTTTAATCTGTACATTGACGATATCATAAGACAATAGCAAACACCTCGTATTGATGGCCTCTCCGCGTGATACTCTTTTGTTTGCAGACTGTCATAACATACACTAGCAAACATTAAAAACACTATTCAAAGACGGGTTATAGGTGAACATCCTTTTGTTGGTTTATATACGAATGTAATGTTAATGGTCCTCGAACACTTCCTTGTAATATCACCAACAATGAATTTATTATACACAGTAAATGCATGCTTGTAAATGAATACATTCAGTTTATAATACTTGCGCAAAGCTATCCGTCTATCAATTTCTGTTGATATTTAATACTTCGTTAAATAGGTCTGATGTTTTAGTTCTGTACGTCTCTGTTCAGAGGCCAACTGTTCTTGGTCAGTCAACTTTCTACGTCCAACTCCACCCTTGCAAATCTTCGTCTTAAAATCGATCATAAAGTCAGTTTTCGTAAAAATTAGCATCATCTTCAAGGATCAGTAAACACAAGATGGCTGTCTTCTGGGATCTTGCACCGTGTAGTTTCGGAGTTAATTACTGCCTACATCACCAGGGAAATGGAGACAGCAAGGACCTCTGAAACGCCGGTAACAGACTACAACCCAGGAGCCAGCCATATTCTTCAGCAAAGGATTAGTAGATACGAAATTTGTGTACAGGAGGTTAGGGGAATAGCGGTCATCGGGTAATGCCAGTCAAGCAGCTTTCTGACTAAGGACAGTAGAAGTTTCCAGCTGGTGCTGCCACCTACTACCCAATTCAACGAAGTACAAAAGCGATCTTACAAACATAACTGCAGTCGAAGCGACGTTCACGCAATACCATTAAAGTGTACATAATTCTAAAGTCTGAACAAATGAATACTTAACTAAATATTTATAACACGATGGGAAACAGCACAGATGGCGAACAGGTGCGTTCCAGAAAACGCGTAAAGACGAGCTTTTCTCACTCTGACATAAACATTTGAAATCAATGTTAACTATAAGAAACACAGGCCTTTTGTAGCTGACAATAAAACCTCCAGACTGAAAAAAGAATCACGACCTTAATTTACATTTGACGCTGGCATTTGGGCACGAATTAACAGCCCGTTTATACCGCATTTAAACTAATCATTGGTGCTTTGGTTAAATGGCACAGATTACAACGGTAAGGTTATATGGAAGAGGTACGTTCCCGGCAAAGAAACTGAGGAAAATAAAGACAATAATCAGCAACATAGCTAAGATTCGAACAGGATTACTTTTGCAATAAAAATGCAGTACGTTTATCACTGCAATGACGCGTTCGAAGACTCCACATGGAAAGTTATTAAATATTTTTAATGCCAAAACAATCTGAACGTATGCACGAATCCTTCGTGCCTTCGTGCACAGCAAAACTTCGTGTTACCTGTTTCGAATTAAAATATTCAATTCACCCCATAAACGTCCGTAATGACTGGCATACCAAGTTTTATCAAAATCTGTTAAACGATGGCGGTGAACACAAGGACGTATGATGTCTGCAAAAATTATGTTAAAATTTGTAACATGAACAACAGCACTAGAAAACCTGTGTGTGTGCGGAAAGGTTCTTCTTAGTGTGTTGTATTTATAATAAAAAGTTGAATGCTTAAAATAAATAACTTCATATATAAATAAGTGGGCCCTTGATGGTATTTTCACCAAGAGAGCAAAAAAAAATACAAACAGATCAATAAAAATACACAAAAAAATAAATCAGTTAAAAATATTCCAATACATAATAAAATAAAACAATACATCAAATTGCAACACACTTAGTCTGACGGTGAAAGCAAAACCTACAAAAATCAACAGAAGAAATTACAAAACCTAACTTTGTTATCAGGTACTGCCACTTGTTCCAATTAAAAGTTTGCAATGTCAAAATGGTAAATAATTAGTACGCCTACGACGCTTAGATTGTTCAAATGTCATTCCATTGTCACCGGTTCACTTACTAAAATTGTTAAACTACATTAAATAAATTTGTTAAAACACGTCCTTCTGTTATTAAGAGATAACTTACCAGACTAATATTCTTCATGTTAAGGTTGGTACGAGTTTTGTATGTATAAACACCAATTAAACTTTTAATCGTATCCATATTATAGTCTCTTAAAGTGCGTCATAATTATCACATTAGCATAATACCATTTGATCAACCCGTGTATTTAAACACGTCTACTTTGGTTTAACTTACGACTATCATTTTGTAGTTCAATGAATCCTGTGCACAACACGAAGAAATACGAACATACTTCTGGAGACGCCCCTATCTACGTTTGTTTCCCGCTGTACAGCAGCAGAAACGACCGGTAGATGTCTCTGGCCTACATAGGGGACAACTAAACATTCTGTACGCGTTACCCACGCAGCGGTAGCTAAATCTCATGCAAACTGCTCAGTGATCAGAACGAATCCTTAACAGTTTTACTCAGTCACTAAAAAATACATTTATGTCAAAATATATAAGTTCCAGAATTAATACAGTGATAAAAACACAAAAACAGCTCTTTTTATAAAAGAAAATTAATTGTCTTAACTTGCATCATAAAATGTACACAAGGCTAGTCTGAAATAGGAATGTTTTCGTCTAATACACTTCTACACAACCTATTTTGCTGAGACCACTTTAATATTATCACACCATATACGTCCCGTTCTCGATATGGTCGCTATTAAAGTCTTAACTGGAATGATGAAAATAATTAAAACAGGGAAGTCACAGGCAACTGTATAAGGCGGAATTGCCCCCTGCTTTCAATATGACGCAACCACGGAAAGACAGCTTTTACGTATTTGTGGAGTCACACTAATATACGATTAAATTTAATTATATCACACGCATATCCATAAGTAAATTAAAATCCCGTTAGTAATGTAGCAAGGCCAACCATTAACCAAAATAATTTAAATAAAAAGTTGTAATGCCCTGCAAATTCTCTGAAATGCTACGGTGACGCCCTGTGGAAAACGCAAAACTAAAACCTATTAATTCCATTTCCGCCTACGCAAAAACCGAACTTCGCAGTTTAGTTCTTTACACCCCTATTTCGCGTTCCAAGAAACTTTTTTCGGGCAACAGTTCGACCATTTCCTTAAACAGCATTAACCAGCTAAGCTTTTCTAATGGTGACGAAACGTGTTTTCTTCGCGGTACGGACTGAATTCATAAATATTACTCGGAGAAGCTTCGGCTTCAAAGGCTTATATTTGACGTATATACAACCAAAACTTAAGATGGGTCGAACTTTGCAGCCAGTGTATGAACAGTCAAACCTTTCTCCAGAGGCTGCTATGACGTGCAGATCTGCTGTTTTATAAATATGGGACTATTCGTGATGGCGTTCGTCAAACCACAGGACGTGGCTAAAGATTTTCACGGATATTTGCTTCTGTAACTTTATGGCTTATTTTTATGTACGATGGCGCCGTCTGCACCTAGCCCTAAAATCGTATTCAACGATGACTGTGATCTCGTTACATCTTGTGGAGCGGGTAGGCTACGCGGTTCAAACGCTGGCCGGAAACCGTCCGACTTGACATTTTGTGGTTTCCATCTGTGTCTACTGTCCGGATGCTGATTTTTCGCGAATATAACGTCTCTTTCTCAATTACGTAAATTATATCTGATCAAACTGGAGAATGATTCTGAAAAAAATGGGGAAGGATATCGAAAGAGGAGGAAGTTGGCTGTTTTAAAGCAATTTCCATTCCAGAATTTACACTGAAAAGCGTGAAATTTTTAAAACTATTAAAATTAAAATAATGTCATGCAACCTACGTGAGCTTCCCAGCTTTATCTCGCAGATTGTACCCACTTATTCGAGGCAAAGACTGTACTAACCTTAATCCCTACTTAAATCACAAGCCATGCAAAGTATCGAAACAATTCTGACTCGAAAAGCGTAATTCAATCTTTCTCGATTAACAAGTCACGTGATAATGCTGAAACTTTGGTGCAAAAAAAAACCTCGTACCAACAGACAAGAAACAGAAAGTAGGCATTGGATGTCATCGGCAAGCAATGAAGTGCATTTGGCTGATAACAAGAGACTAACGGCGATGTTTATGTATCGGGGCACAAACTCAGGAAGATGAAAGGTGAAACAAAAATGCTCTTCGAATGGGAAAGTACAAATTTCTCTTACTTGCCTTGCTGGCACACGAATTCCAACATTAACCATGATGGAATGGCGACTTTTTTTGAATTTTATACGATCAGACTACATCTCAGAAAACACTCATATCAATTTTGGACAAATCCAAGTAAGAAAATTAATCTTGGTTTTAATAAATGAATAAAACACGTAGGAGACACATCGAACCTGAAGATGGTTGCGGCCGAAACATGTAGCTCGATAAGCACTTGACCGTGGTGAAGTGGTTAACACTCCTGCTTCGTATTCGTGAGGTTCCAGATTCAAATCTCAGCCTGGAAACCAGCATTGGTAACTGGTGTTTTAAGTGGTCTTCCTCAGTCCCTCTATACAACCTGGGTAGTGTCTTACGAAGGCCACAACCGCTTCCTTCCACATCCTTTCCAATTCATTATAGAGAAAGTACAGAAACTTTAAACATCACTGGCATACTAATTAGGAGTGAAATGAATAATTGATCTTACGTGTGAAAGACTAAAACTACGGTTTTCTGAAAGTGAAGTTCTAAATGGTTTTCAACACGTCGCTGCTGTACCGAAATCAAAATCAGTATTACTTTTTTATATAATTACATCAGTCTACAATTTCATGAAAGTTTCGATCGCGTTTTGTAATTCTCGTGTATTTTTTGCATATCAAATTGCTTCGATAATGCTTTCGGCGTTACTTGCCAAAATAAATAAAACTATAAAATTCGGTCCGCCACTGTCGACAAAGTTGGGAAACCTGCAGACGCCAGCAACTCGCGGTCTGTACAGCACAAACGAAAATAACGTACGTCTTTCATCTCGTGAAAGTCGACAAATCGGTAAGTGGTCTTCTGCTGCACAGCTAGGCGGATGTTTATTATATTTACAATGGCTGGGTGTTTGCATAACTTCTGTCCCCAATGAAATTAATAGATTGCGTACTTTACACTTCAGATGTAACACAGACTAGCCAGATTAGTGAAAAAAGGCTTTTGATTAAATTCCACGTAACTTCACTAGCACAGGGCTCAGTATTATTTCTAGAATATCATGGGCTTATTACATCCCTCCCCACCAATATTATCACCGTTGCTCCAAAAGCGTTATGCATAATTAAATGAGGTTTACACAACACAGTTTGTTCTGTTTTCTTTGATGAAACATTTTTTTCCTGCCTGTGAATTGAACTTTCACACCAATCCACCGAACGTATTCCGACAGCTGCCACTTACTTTCCATTAATTTGCTCGGTGTCTTCAGGTTTCCCGAGAGTTAACATAATAATAAGATAGTTCACCTTAGTTTCATAATAATTCAACGAATTTTGCAACCAGTAACTGATGTAAGGTTTTCTTCAAATGCTAACAAATCCGTATGGTAACAAACAATTAAAATACGACCTTTTAAAAAAATTGTCACATTTACCGCAAACATTTTAAGGGAATGAGCTCCAAACCTGAAAACTTTCCTCCCTCTGCCCTGCAAGCGATCTCCGGCTTGTACCAACGCAAGTATCTGCCCTTCGTACGTCCTAACCGATAAGCCGCCTTGAGCGCCCTACCACATCTCAACAACTGAGAACACAACGCCAATATTCGTCGCTTTTCTGAGTTTTGCCCGACAGCAGTGGTTTATGATCGGCGCTGCTGTTTCGATTCAGTTTGTCTAGGTAAATACAGGCACAATGCCTTAAAATAAGCCACTTCCTTACCTTAACAGTCAGCATTCATAATCATCTGCACATGTTTCGTAGATAACATAAGCATCACTGCATCGTTAAACACTGTACATGCAAATTGGATCAGGGGTCTACTGTCCCACCCAGATACAATTCAAACCCCACATACCTTGTTCTTTATCCGATCATTACTGCCATTACAAATACCACACACAAACTTTTTAACGAAGTTCACTAATTCAATTAGAAATTATTTTGAAAAATAAAACATGTTGGTCGAAAAGGGTGGTCCTGTTTAATAGTGGTTATAATCAGCCATATGCTGACAGCCATTTCTTGATAACTTGCACCTAACATCAAGCTGTGCTAATACCCGGCTAATACATATTCAGTTCAGGTCAACGTTCAAACCCCGACATTAATCCAACATGTACGAAAAGCAACAAATCTTGACGTTGTTTCATCTCAGATTCTACTGAAGACTTGCACCGTAACTATGGATTTAATAAACTGTGCTGTGACTTTATAATACACCAAGACAACATGGTTGCATTGTCGTCACTTGTCGGTAAGAAAGACATGAACACATCCGAAAAAAAGCATTCTTCTCGCACTGAGAACGTCACCACAACCCTACTTTAAACTGCAATTACCTTCAAGGCTTCTGTTATCATCCATTATTTGCACAAATCACAATTACACAACACGCTACTGAATGATCGTTGCAGTCCCAGAATGCACCTCACCTTAAAACCTACTAGCACACAGACTCGCTCGCGACTGAGGACTCGTTTGAATGGGACAAGGCACGCGCTGCAGAGCCTGCCGTTCGGCAGAGGTCGGGGCGACCCGGAGTGATACGAAGCTATGGCAGCTGCGGGATGCGTCTCGGGGGATAACATTAAAAAATGAACACAAAAGGCGCATACAGCCTATTTAAACACATTCGTTATTGTAATGCATAAACTAGAACGCGTAACCATTGTGAACCAATGCACACACAATGCTTGTTGGCTGTCACTAGAGGTGGGAAGACATGAAAACCGAGAGAGCTTGTAACGGAAACATGGAATCTTATTATTGTCATTGCTTATCCTTCTTTCTACTCTTTACTCTTCGTTTTCGTCATGCCTCTACTGTCTGTTTCTTCTCAATTATTTGTCCTCTCCTTTCTTATAATTCAATCTCGTCCTGATCTTTCCTATTGTCACATTGATTTCAGAATGTCGGCAACATCGCTCGTTTCGTGTACGTGGTAAGGCCTAAACTGCAGGAGTAGTTTCTCTCTGGGAATATTTCGACCAAGATCTTGGCAGCCTTTAAGAGACAGCAGACTGGAGGACAGAGCTGTTCTGGAGAGCTATTAGCCACACTGCAAATTAATTTGTTCATACCAATAGCTCTTCATATTACTTATGACGGGAATTTGCGTAGTTAGAAAATAGTTTATCTTATTTATGATAATATTAATCATCGTATCAACAGACTCTGTGAGCGTTCAGTCTGAGGTGCGGAGAAAGTAATTAAATAACTATAAATGAATTAATAATATTCGTTGTTATTACCATCCATATTTGTCTTAATTCCTCCGACATCGCATCTTTTCTCCCGTTAAATTTACCTAAATTTATTTCTTTTACACTTATAAATAAAGATCGTACGGCACAGCTATCAGTTGTTCAGCCATTTCAAATAAAATTAAATTCCCGTTGCATTTCCAAGTTTTTCTTTAAGTACTCTGGGATTTTAATCCAGGTGCATCAAAATATTAAAATCGATCCTCATTTATGGTTCCTCCGAAACGTCGGTAGGCCTTTACAACCAAAAGACTACATGACGCAACAGCCCACCTAAACCACAATATTATGGTTCTATTCCCTTGACATTCGATGCACTCAAATCAGATTTTTTTCTCCTCAAAGTGTGTCTCGCAGAACTTGCTACGTTCTCGTCAGTCGAAAATGGCTGCGATGTCCTTGTATCTTCAGAGCTATTGACAATAGCGAACTTCTTGAAAACGCAGTGACTTATACAAAACGCATAAGTTATCTTGGGAGTTGTCTTTCTATAGTTGCCACTACAGCGTCAAGGTCGCGCTCTACTGACCGTTATGAAAACATTAACCGAGTTTTCCGTCAGTATTAATGATCAATCTCTCTTTACTTACTGTTAATCACTTGTTAAACCTTTTTGTACTGATGTTAGCCACTGCTCACGTGTTTCACCGCACGTAGTACTGTAAGCGAGTGATCGATAGATCGAAACGGAGTAATGTTTGCCGTAAGTACCAAGATGATAATGGAGTACTCCATAACCTAGCCTTGCGTCGGCGCATTATATCAATTCATAAAACTCTCCTATAGTCTACACTGACTAATCAAATTAACGCTCGACCAACTTTATCTTGGAAGGAAGAGATCTCGAAGGCTCAGTCGACACTAGAGTCGATCTGTAAACACTATCGATTCCCGCTAGTCCAACACACAGTAAGCAACTTCTTAAATGATCTATTCCATGTAAATAACATCCAGTCAGTAATTTAGTTGGGTAAGTAAATTTATAATAATATGACGAGGGAGGGGATTAGAAAGGGTCTTGCGTCCCTGGGTAATGCGTAAAAGAAATGCAATTTCTTTCAATGACTGTTTTATAAAAAGGTATGATTGACTCTAAAAATGGCTTGGGTATGATCCAGCACAACTGAAGAGGGGAAGAAATTGGAAAATAATGAATAAAAGCACTGACGGAGCGAAGATATAGAGAGAGGGCGGAGGGGGGAGGGGGAGGGGGGACGAAACGACAAATTAAATACCGCGGGCGATAACGCGGCTTACAATTCAGATTAAGTTCGCGGCAGTTTTTCTGGCAGGGAGATGGCAGGGAGGCTATCGCCACCAGAATTCAAATTGCTTACGCCACTGGGGCGGGTAATAAGACAGCTGCTTCCCACCACCCCACGATTATCGGGGAAGATTTGAGAGGGCGCCACTTTTCCTGCATGTGAGTAGATTAGACCAGTGGAAACTCGGTTAGAACCTCGGATTCTACCCTCTTCCTCAGCCTGTAATCTCGTGATTTCCGCAAGTCGGTAGAAATCTTAGATTTAAGTAGGCCATGGCAGATTAGTTGTCAAGTTATTTAGCTTCCGCCATGTTGCTGCTTTAATTATAAAAAAAAATTCTGACGAGTATACGTTTTTTTCGTGGTAACAAAGGCCTGTCATTTTTGATGAAGAAACCCACAGATCTAGCGAGAAAAAGAAAACATTTGAGAGATAATACTAAATGAAATAAGGCTGAGAGTATTCGAATGGGGCAATTGTGAACACGCTAATGAACATTCGGCCGCCTTTTATTGCAGAGAATTTCTTAATCAGCTAAATGACTTCTCGAGATGTACAGTAGCCCATGGTGTTGGTTTATTCGAACCGTGAAACTGTTCAAGTTAAGGGAGATGGTAAGTGTATGTCATATTAAGGTATATTTTTATAAACAACTACAAATTCTGCAAGAATAAAATGTGACACGCTTATACTTGTGGGTTTTCTGTGCCTCTGGACATCTTCGTGATAATCATCTACAAAGACGAGGCTTTTTAAACCACTCCGGTCCCAGGATTAGTCAAATTGTTCCCTCCATCTCTTCAATGGTCGGCATCTTTGGTAGTTATGGAACAACTTCGAGGAATATGATCAGTTACTTTATTTTTCCACATTGATCGAATATATTTACTTCCTGTGTGATGTGTTTATTCTTGATTTTATCTGTTCATCGACAGCCTAACGCAGGTATCCGAAATCTGATTTCAACATCTTCAAATTGTTGTAGTGGTTTTTATTCAGGGTCTATAACTCCCTGCCATAAAGATGTGATGGTACAGCAAGTAATTTATAGAATTTTAGTACTTTTTCCTGTCGGGATTTATAATTGTTCCACACATATAAATAAACCCTTGTAATGTGTTCTGTATATATAAATTTTACTGACATTATTTTATATTTTTTATAAGTTTCTTTATTTCGTTGTCTCCACCTTTGTTTTTATATATATATATATATATATTATTTTTTCTTAAAAACTGTAAGCCTATTCAATACAACCATTCAATTTATACGAACGATTAAATTGTTGTTTGAGTTGCTATAGATATTTCTGACGCATGTCGCGCAGTTATTAAATATTCTTCTATAAAAATAAATTAAAAAATAAGTTTACAAATATATTGCTATATGCATCAAACCGTAGCCTGTAGTGTGTTTGCTGTTCAGTGAAATGCACCTTAATATGACAAAATTAACATTTTGGATAAAGGGTTTGCCATATTCCATGTCACGATAAATGATAATTTTGTCGCTGATATTCTCAAACAGAAAACGGGCCTATATTCAACATGGAAAACTGCATTGTCTGATTTACACTGTGTATAATAAAATGGTAAAATGCGTATGTTGTGAATTTGAGGTTAAAAGTAAAGTTTGTCCCACTATACGCCATGTAGGCGTTTGGGGTGAGAGGAGGTATAGCTCCTCTCTTCCTTGACCTCGGCACTAGATGGGGGTGAGTGGTCAGCATCACGCCCCGGCCGGCTTTACCCCCGGGAAAGGACCCCGGTACCCATTGTAGAGAAGGCTGGGTGGGCCCCAGAGCCGGTCTGGACGCAGAGGCTAGAGGAAAAATCCTCTGCCCCCGTCGGGGATCGAAACCCGGTCGTCCAGTCCGTAGCTAGTCACTATACCGACTGAGCTACGCCGGCTCATGTGAATTTGAGGTTAAGGCAGAATTTGGTCGCGTCCTATTCAAGACAAACAAAGTAATAACCTCAGAAAATTATGTCTCGGTGTTTCGAGGAGTTCCTTAGCTTCCAGGACGAACTTATCTGCTGCATTGTATTTAATGGAGTTTTGTATGTAAGGTTTGGGAGATATTTCAGTAAACGATTCACGAAACCGGTTACACGCCTGTTGTGTGAGAAATACTGGTTACAGCTACTAGAAATGCTCGAACATGCACTATTCTGGGAGTGAGGAAGTTTACGCGGACGTGGCAGAATACAATTCAGAATGTTTAAAGGCGTTGTCAAACATTATTCCCTGACGCCCAGTCCCAAACTGCGTTTTATGGCGCCTGCTACCTGCTAAATTACTTTATGGATTTGAAACGTTTGTTTTAATCCCATAACAACTGACAATCACTCATAAAATGTCCGCTGTACAGGCAATGTTTTTCAAGACCCGAAAATTGTAAAAAGATTTTAACAGCTGGGAGCGATGACATTTGAAAAACACGGAATAAATTGAACCACAACGGACTAGAAATTATGACACGGAATTCATACTGCAGAACCTGGTTAATGCAGAAGAACCAAAACTGTGCAGGTTTCTCCAAAATTTCTTATTCCTCAGGCTTAATTGGGTTATGCGTTTTGGTAGCCTCTGTCCATCTTAACCGTCAGCCATACTGAATGACTAGCCTAAAAGACGGACATAAACATATTCTTGCGGGATGTTACGCCGTTTAGTCTTACAAATGTTTATAGACGATTCAGAGGTAAAATTTGGTGAATTATGATACTACACGGCGCAACATCGACGAAAACAGATATATTTACACTCTTAGCCATGAGAACTTAAAATCCCGCTTAATTCTTACGTCACTGAACAACACCATTCAAATTTCAATAGTTACAATGAGACGTGAAGAGTATCACATTTGGTAATTAGATAAGTATCTCTATAAGGGGGCGTGGGTGGCCTATTAGAAGTTGATATTCAGGAATTCACGTCAAGAGACTGAAGAAAACCAAGATAAGCCTATGAATAACCGGTAAACGTCATACTTGCTAAGTGACACACGCAAGAAGGCGGCTGGCGCGTAGCGATTGTCAGTTGTTTGCACAATTACAATGCTTATGTCGCACGTTTCAGCAGTACGTTCCTGCGCTAAGTCGTGGACTGGTTGTCACGCTTCACGAGTCAAGTAACCGAATACTTTATACACCATCTCTCCGGCCTGCCTGTGTAGAAACTGTCGCACGCAATGTTACCCTTCCACGTTCTAATACATCAGTTGTACACCAAATGCAGAGCATAAACAGTTTTCTTTTAACGTAAACACGACATTCGCATATTCGGGGGGGGGGGGGCAATTCAAATCTCGGACCGGAGATGGATTATCTTGACTTGGTGTTTTCATGGTTTTCGTAAGTCCCTCCAGGCAAATGCTGCGATAGTAAATTAGGCCACAACAGCTTCCTTTCAAAACCTTTCCAATTCATCATTCACTGGTATCTTCTCATTCGACGCTGTACTGATAAAGCGTCGTTAAATAAACTATAAATATATGAATAAATATGTAATGTGTATAATACTACCCGAGCGAGCGTATAACAAGTGACTGAAGAGGACACGTGTTAATACCGGAAACATCGAAAAATCTAAAATTCATCCGCTATCGTTCTTGTACCCATTTTAAGAGCCGTTTAAAACAGAGATGACTGTTCAGGGAGATCACATCGGTGGGGAAAATCATCTTAAAATGTACTTTTATTTGTCCACTGGTTTACCACAAGCACAGTTTTATTCAACCGAAATATAACGTAATTGAAGACAAGCAGGTATTTGACATGCGTCTAAAACTTAAAATTTATTAAAATTGGGTTATCTACGGCATAATTGTAAACGTAATTCGGGCTACACGAAATGTCAAAAAGGGAAGACTTCATTACACATATCTGCTCTCTGAAATAACTCTTTACGATACGCCACTGATCATCCTCGTCCGTCCTGTGCCCATGTACCATCTTGAAGAAACAACCAAACAATCTTTGAGCCTAAATTATACACTTTTTTGATGTTAAGAATGTATGGAGTTGTTCCTCCAATCACATATATATCCACATGACGCGGTGGTCAGTGATATAGCTAGGGAAAGTTTTACTTCACCTTAGATTCACTTCGTACGACGGCTGGGACAAAGTGAATTTGTTAGAAGTACCTTTTTTTAATAATCTGTAGAGAAAAGTGTATGCCTACTTCACGCGATGCACCCAGTTTTCATATGTGATTCAGGGGTTAACTGAGTCAATACATCTGTAATGGAGGAAATTCCATCTCATATTCCCAGAAGCCCGAGTAATGAGGGTATAAACCATAACATCTGTTGTAGATAGCATGTGACTGTCATATGCTATGTAAATGAGTTTAAAGTTATGTTCTTATAATTTGTGGTTTCGACTGGACTCCCTGCTGACCAGATAATAACATATGACCAGACAAGATGAGCAGGTTCTATAGACTCTCATCAATCAGACAGAAATGATTGCATATATTAAATTGCATTTGCTGTTTATTCCAGAAATTTAACCTCAAAAATACAACATATTTTAAAATGCTAATAGAAATTTGTACACACTTCTAGGATATAAACACTATCTAGTAGTAAATATAAGACGCATTTTGAGTCACTTTGTTGTAGAAGTAATCCGAAATTTAAATAAAATTAGTAACAGTGATGATTTGGCGCATTCTACACTATTCTCAAAATACACGCTCAAAATAATTTTAACAATATCTGAATCGCCCTGTGCACGGTAATAAGCTAACAATATATTATTTTTAAAACGAAGTAAAAGGATATATTTATCTCTCTTCCACTGCTAGGATATAAACTGGAAGTGACATTTCAGGTTCTTACGGCGATGAAGAAGGTAATAATAGCCCTCTGATACACTGTACCTATAGTCTTATAAAGTTTACCGACTTTTCAAAGCCGATGACTGCATGCATTATCAAGGCGAGACTACACGATGAAATATCCAAGAAGACTGTCACTTAAAACATTAATTTTTTTATATAAATTAATTAAGGTATAATAGAACTATTTAACAGTATAATTCTAGGGTCTTGGGCCATGAAATGTGGGGAAAAGTGGTGATTTTGTCTTCTCTGACGTGAACAGACCTGAACTACTTATCGGTTTACTACATGAGGCCAAAATTCGATGATTAGTGCAGTGGTATTCAACCTTTTTTGTTTGTGTACCCCCAGATATAATTTCTCTTCAACTTTGTACCCCCAAAGTTGTTGGTGTATAATTCAAGTTATACATAGTATATAATCTACATCTAAGATAAATTAAATGAATTACATTACTGATTATTCAGTGTTTATCATAAAATAATTTATATTTTCAAATTTCACGTACCCCCAGATATAATTTCTCTTCAACTTTGTACCCCCAAAGTTGTTGGTGTATAATTCAAGTTATACATAGTATATAATCTACATCTAAGATAAATTAAATGAATTACATTACTGATTATTCAGTGTTTATCATAAAATAATTTATATTTTTAAATTTCACGTACCCCCAGATATAATTTCTCTTCAACTTTGTACCCCCAAAGTTGTTGGTGTATAATTCAAGTTATACATAGTATATAATCTACATCTAAGATAAATTAAATGAATTACATTACTGATTATTCAGTGTTTATCATAAAATAATATATATTTTTTAAAAATTTCACGTACCCCTTAAGATGTCTTCGCGTACCCCAGGATGAATACCACTGATATAGCGACTCGGTTACAGTCAGAGGATCTGTGGTGTTACTTCCTTCACCCACACGTATACAATGATTATCAGACCCACATTTTACTCTCTTTCTGGGGTTATAAACCCAGATTAAGAATGAGGAAGATTTTACCTCTACTCTCGATGTCGTAGTGCGTAGGTACAGTAGCCGTTTCTCTTTCAGTATTAACGAAGAATGACGTCAAGTTTAAAAGAAACGTTTGGTTTAGGGACCTATCTGTGACAGAAAACAAAACTGAATGTCATCGAGTATTGTCAGCAACCGACAATGCAATTCTGACAGATTTGAGAAGATTTTTCGCATTTTAAGTGATATATTACGCGTACTAACATCAAAGCTAGGAAATAACACTGTGTTTACTTTAGGCCGTGTCAGGATTTCGGAGTATTGTGTACAGCTTCCTTTTAGAACTCTATCAAACCTTTTATTTGAAGGCCATTTTAACAAACGATTCTCTGGAAACAGAGTTATGGCTGTGTTATAATTATTTAAATCTGTAAAAGATAAAGGCTGGTAACGGAACGCAGGTTTCTTAAATTGTAATAATTATATAAAACCTTGGATGTAATCGTAGATGGGAGGATAATATTAAAATAGATTTTGAAGATATGTCGAGAGTGTTAACTGAATTAATACTGTACAATGGCGTGAGCACAGTGATAACATTTCAGCTCTGCAACTATCAGCTTCTCAGAAAGGTCTGTTACTTGGGGTACTTTATGTATCTCAATTAACAACACAGGGACTACAGAACGTTTGAGGTTATGTTTCCACTACGAATAAATTCTCATACTTAAGAAAGATGAAATTTCTTAATTCGTTCAGGAAAGCATTACAAAGATTCTGAGGGCCCTTCTGTGTTTCTGCAGTGTACAAACTAAATAATCTATGGGTGTTGGAAATTCTCACAGCGTCCGAACACCTCACCAGCGGTTACTTCTCTTTGACACACCCTTAATAAATTACAGTACAGCCTGCTCCACAAGTTATGCCACCGTCAATCAAAACTTCAATCGGTTTATAATATTATCACGTTTCTTATTACAATATTTTGGGTTAATAACTCAAGGTATTATGGTATTTTGTATTTTGTATTCTTATATGGAACGTATAAAAAAGGTGACGTATGTTCATCCGAAATGTTAAAACGTTAGTAATCATCTATAGAATTACATATTGCCACAACCCAGAACGCCATAATGTAAATTTTCACCACCTTGAAAAACTGAAATCTCATTAAAGTCCGAATCAGTACTTTGTTTTCTTAAATGACACAAAATTTCTGAGGTTAGATCTGACAGGTGGTGTATCTTACATAAGATATCATACGTCTGTTGACAATTGTGGTGAACAGAAGTGGACTCAAAAACTTTAGTATATTTAAACAAAATCTGATTTGTTATGTATGAATGCTTCTTACTCGAGCCATTTACTTTAGAAAAATAATGAATGTTGGATTGGAGTTCGTGTAAAGTATGAGCTATGAAATCCATAACTGCGTCCGTCCGAGAGTATTTAGCACAGACTCCCCGTTATAAAATTCAATCAAAATCCAATGAAACGTATCTATTATAAATCGTTCTACGGACGGACAGATACAACATTCACTGTGCATTAATTATGTGCACTTCGCGTTAAGAATGAATAACAACTTATGAATGTGATTTGGCTTCGAATCGTTGATTACAATACGAACTTTCACAAAAATTATTTTTTGTACGTACGTATATGTACGTAGCCTACGCGGGTATGTATGTACGTACGCGTGCTTGCGTGCGTGCGTGTGTGTATATAAATGGGGTACACGACAAAGCGACGTTTGCTTTGTGATCGTCAACTGATATTTTGTGCATCAGCGTTTTTCAAAATCGCCAAAATCTTAATTATTAGTTTAGTTCTAAACGCTGAAACACTAACATGAACAAGCTTATACCGTAAGCACTAGTGCCACTACAACACAACGAAAAGTATGGAGAAGACGAGACGAGTGGGAAATGTAAAATGTTCAGTGGAAAATGAAACTTTTCTATTGACAAGAAAACGTTGTGAGAAAATACGAGCAGATTATTAATAATATTACAACAGATTGCAGAGATGTCGTTTGTGAAAATGTGAACATAATTTAGATCCTAACTGGTTCAGGGTAAGAATCCTGCCATGATGAATTTTGCTCTGGCTGTGATGAACATTCGAGTATATTTATTTAGTGTTCTGTCTGACGACAGGTCCATATGAACAGGATCCTTCCATCCTTTTCTCGGACTGGGACCTGTTCATATACGTTCTTGGCAGATGATCCAGAAGTGGTTTGCCATTGCCTTCTTCTGTGTGTGAATGGGATGCCACGGAGAAACCGGGGAAGCCCCCGGAGGAAAACTCCGTGTTGCCTAGACCACGGCCTTGCCCAACACAAGTTATAAATTCGGGCACCGCCGGGAATCGAACCCGAGACCCCAGGATTACAAGGCCAGCGTTCTAACCGCTAGACCACCGTGGCATAGGCCCACTGTAACACCACGAGACATTTTAAGCAGATATGTGTATGTTTTTCGAGAAAGAGTCTGTATTGCGGTGTTAGATGCTTGCAGCTGAGTGAGATTTCAGGTTCTAAAGGCAGCAAACACTTCCGAAACGTCGGTAAATTTCTACTAAACTACACAGCGCAACATCTCAGAAGACAGCCATGTTCGTACGTGTAATGATGTTCACTTCTCTCTACTAATTCCCTGCTGAGTGGAAAAGATGCCATAAAGTTAGCTAAAAAGGTAATGTACTGTCTTTCATGATGAAATCCCTTAGTGGAAGTATATTATCACTTATGAACACGTGTAGGTCTGTTCTGTTATAAGCACAATGGGATTTATATGTCATCGCGTGTCGGAACAATGGCGTTGCAGCAATAATTCTACCGTGAATGACTTAATCCAATTATAACCGTTTCCTCTGACTCCGTGTTCTCTAATTGGCTGGTAAAATTATTGACGTAATTTCTACAGAACATTTTTAAATGCATCAGCTTGTGTGAAGCTGATTGTGGTCTTTCAGGTTGTGACGACGTACAAGCTAGAAATTTCTGAAGAAATGTATGGTCGCCATATTATATTTTTAATATTGTACGGGATCACAACACGAAGTCTAACAAACATATTCATCGCTGTGATAACCTCAAATCTGAGACTTTATGCAGCTGTCTTGAGAGCGAGATAGACGGTTTTAATTCTTATTAGGTGAAGGTATTTTAAATCTGATTTTATACAATATATTTCATGGATAACAACAGGTATTTATAAGCCAAATAATGACTTACTGATTAACGCCATGGCCCTAGAGTTTCTGAAAAACCTTAGCTGTCTTACATATTTTTCTCTGTCCAATATTCATAGCATTTTTCATCCATGTATTTAGACCTATCTGTATTATACCATCCAGAACGTAATTTAACAATCTTTTTCTAGGTATACCCCTTCCTTTAATATTTTCAACCATTACAATTTTTAACCTATTTGACTGTTTTTTTGGCCCAGCCATCTTAATCTTGAGTTTCCTATTATTCTTAATATGCACAAATTCTGATATGAACATCTTAATTTTCGGTTATTCTTTATTCTCCACAAAAGTCTTCCATTAACTGGACGAAAAATTTTCCTTCAAACTACTGATAAGATCTGTCTAAAAGAAAATACAGTTTTATGTTTTTCCGTATTTCAGTTGTCTTTTCTGGGTAAACGTAATTTCCGGTATTGGTGTGGAAAAATATAATACACCTAACAGCAAAAATGCATCTTACACTAAATACAAACTGTGTCACAATTTGACCCCGATTTAAATGAAATAAACTCGCAGTGGCCATATTGAGAACTTATAAAAATGTAACTTGTAAAACAAATTTAAAATTGGTTCCAGTTTGACGTCATTCGTATCATACCTGCTGTTTTGTTAGTTTCAGAGTTATAATTTTGTTAATATGAGACTTAATTGTTACTAATCTTCTTTTATAAGTAGGTGAACTATTAAATTATCACAAATGAAGAAGGAACACAGAATCACAGGTGATAGTCCATATACCATTCAGTGCCAGATTTGACACTGGTGGTGATAATTTGTCACCCCTGAACTGAATCGTTCCAGTAGTGTATATGAAAACATATTTTCCAAAATTCTTCATAGTAGACATCTGGTTTAAATTTCGCGTGAAAAATAAGTGATAATTAGTATAATTTGTAACAAAAAATATTTTTTATTTTGTGTGTATGTTAGCCAGTGGTTTTGGGGGGGGATTGAGAAAATTTCGTAATGAGATGCTTCAGAATGTGTATCTTGGCAGATGATCGAGAAGTGGTTTGCCATTGCCTTCTTCTGTGTGTGAATGGAGTAATTGTTGGGATGCCACGGAGGAAAACTCCGTGTTGCCTAGACCACGGCCTTGCCCAACACAAGTTATAAATTCGGGCACCGCCGGGAATCGAACCCGAGACCCCAGGATTACAAGGACAGCGTTCTAACCGCTAGACCACCGTGGCTTTTGTGTATTCTTTACTTTACTTGATACTAAAGTTTAGGAATGTGGACAACACAAATAACTCGTACGACATTTTAGTCTGAAGACACATCATCACTCGTGCAGACATGATAATCGATATTTACACCGGCTACAGAGTGACTGTAGACTCTCGTAACTCATAACCTGCGTTTACTTAACGTCTACACGGTAAAGCTGCTTAACTATCCAAACCATGGATTATTCTAATATCTCTGAGCCCTTAATACATTGGAGAGCCGTATGTGGACTGCGGGTAGCGGGTTGGAAATCTCTGTTTTATCTCTTGAAACGTATTATCAACCTATTCCTCAAATATCCACTTTAGTTTTCTCCTTCCATCTCTCGGAGTATACAGTAGTTGTAATCAAAGATTTTCTCCCCAATTAACCTTTTATAGAAGTACTACGTTTCTCTCTCGTATAAACCAAGGCCAAATAAAATTATTTATAAGCTTTACTTATATTATTATGGTAGAAATTAGAAATTTGAATATGAATTCGATTCACCGTAAACGTTTTAGATCATACAATATTAAAGTGAATCTTCTGCCGGTATTTTGGTAAAATTGGTTACTTAAGTAGTAAGTTAAATCCTCTTAATATCCTGGGGAGATACAAATGGATTTAAAATTAACCGAAGGAAAACAATAATGATGTTCAGGGAGAATAGTTACAAACGTCACAATCTTTTTTAAAAAAGAAAGTGTAAACGGGAAATACATTCGACTATTTTGGAACTAACACTTCTACCAACCCAGATATCGTTTACGGAAATCGTTAAAGCAAACATAACAGAGACGTTTAGGAAAAAGTAGGACATTTCCAATCTGGAATTCTATCTCTTGAAAGGACAATGACACTGTTCAACATCAAAATTGTTTCAGCTATTATACGGACTGTAGATTATATGAAATCATATAATATCGAGAGATCTGGAGCCAATGGGAAGAGTTATAGCAACTTTTCTCCCCAAAAAATCTTTACCGATCTGAAGATTTACCCGTAGAACCTGGTGTTCGCGCTTCAAAGAGACATTCCTAAATGAACAATTGTGTATTCAACACTCTTTTACCCCTTTAGGGAACAGAACAGCAAAGAGAAATGATATTTAGAACGAATTCTACAGACCAGAAGAGACAAGGGTTGATAAACATGATCAAGAATGTGGCAGTTTACCACAAAATAAGTACGATTAAGAAATGCCAAGAACCTGACCTACAGTTTGTCTTACGAATTGCGCTGGAAGCTTTCGTTTGTAAAACCAGACAGTATCAAGATTTCTCCATCATGATGACGGAGGCAGTATGACCTCTGAAACGTTGGTGGACATCTACCAGACTACACAGCGCAACAACCCAGAAGACAGAAATCTTCATACTCACCGCTGTGAAAACCTCAAATCATACAGACAGTGGTTGTAGTAAAGAAGATTAAATGCACGACTATACGGTATCTCTCTTTATAAAAATTTGAAAAGGTTTGTGGCGGTAAAGGGTGTGATTGCTTCTTAGTGTACACGGAATATCGTGAGAACTGCATTCAGATACAAGAGATAGGCCAGGAAAAGAGAGTTTCAATTTGTTTACAAGCGAAGACAAGAAACACGGTTTCAGTGGCCGCCAGGAGAAAGCTCCTAACCCAAGCCATAAACCCGACAGCATAATTCTCCTGGTGTGACCATATGCTGCGTGTCTCCCCAGTAGTAAAATCTAGCTTGTTCGTTGCGGTATAAACAGAACAAGAAAACACCCTTCATCCCATTGGATGGGGTAGCCTTGAAAACTGTTTTACAGCTATTGTGTAACAAATACAGCCGTTCTGTCCTGGCTTTTATGCTGTTCAAGGACAGAGAAAATTCCAGAACTATAGGATATCCGAATCCGTACTCATGGGTCGTTCGTGTAGGCGAATTGGACTCATTTTTCGGTTTCACCTAGTGTTTCTACAAGACGTGATGTGATAGTGAGTTGCCATGAGGTTGAAAGACAGCGGTTTGATTCTCTGTCGGCGCAAATATTTTCGCCACCTAACCGAGAGTAAGGTTGAGGTTGATATTGATAACTCGCCTCCGTGTTCTGTGAGGTCTAGAAATCTCTGCCCGGATACTTTCGTTGCCTGGCGCTCCAGCTCACAGGTTAACAGTGATGTAATGGCGGGTCTCTAAAGCAGAAGCTGAGGAACGTTGTTATCAGGGTGGCAGATTTTGTAAAATTTCAGACAATACACAGTCAGAATTTTAATATACTCACTGCTCTTTAAACTCTGTGTTTCATTCGTCATTTATCGAACGTTACTGTAATATGTTCTCAAAGAGAAATTCATATATGCGCAGAGGTGTTTCGGGTACGTTAATTTTTGTAATCGAGATTTTCGCTCACTATAGCAACAGTGCGATCACAGCAGCAAAGTTTTAGCA
Organism: Zootermopsis nevadensis; assembly: GCF_000696155.1. Next base: position 511,980 of record NW_019060597.1, on the reverse strand, counting down.
AAGTAAAATAGGCTATTGCAACTATTTATAAGGATTCCATTTTAAACAAATATATGGGATCGCAGAACTATGAAATATGATTCGGGGACAATGTGTTGTACATACCCACAATAGCCAAAAAAAAAATATATATATATATATATACACACACACACATACATATACATACCGCCACGATGGTCTAGCGGTTAGAACGGTGGCCTTGTAATCCTGGGGTCTCGGGTTCTATTTCCGGTGGTGCCCAAATTTATAACTTGTGTTGGGCAAGGCCGTGGTCTATATATATATATATATAGCCTAGAAATTGTACTGTCAATCCCACACATCCTGTTTATCTCGTACATAGGTGAGTACGAAGATGGCTGTCTTCTGGGTCGTAGCGCCAAATAATCCGGTAGAAGTTTCAGAGGTCCTCGCAACCTCCAACATCAGAGCGATGACTCATCTTCAAATCTCATACATATTTATTGAATAATTCTAGCTATGTGAGGTTAAAGGTAAATATTACGAGGATGATCGTTAAAATCAGGTTATTTGCTCTTCCTTGGCTTAAGGTATTGTCAGCATTGTTCTTGTTTTGTCAGTTAGCTGAAGATAACATTTCTCTTTTACGACTTGAAGATATCTGGCCTGAGTCAACTCTCAACACGCGCCTTGACAAAGGGTCTCTTTGTCCTCATCTGTTTCACAGTTTCTATTCTTGAATGAGACTGGAATTCTCAGTTGAAACCTACGCCTTTATAAAAACTTCCATTTTGTCTATATTGACCCAAACTAAATGATTAGCTTGGCACAAACAGTGTGTAGAAAACGAATTTAATTTTGTGCCTGGAACAAACATCTAAATATTAACTTCATGGAACAGAGCCCTCGTTGAGTAACAAGTAGTCGTTCAACTGGAGATGAAATTCCCTGCATTTTGTAAAACTCGCATGTTCATGACCGTGTTCACAAGAGCACATAAACTGCAGTGCTTTGTGTTGCATTTTAAACAATAATTACAAAATTTTAAGGCGAAGAGTTAATAGTCCTCACCCAATCCAAATTTACCACGACCCCTTGTCAGTTGTCCGGCACACTTATTCGATGTCTTTGTAGCTACCCTCCATATCTGGAGGTCGTCTTCTTGAACCCCACCTGAGGACCTGCCATTTATCAATTCGTCCTGCTTCGTATTCTGTAGGTCCTGAATTCAAATCCTGGTTCGGAGACCGGCTGTTTTGACTAAGGCTTTTCGTGATTCTCCTCAGTTTCTCCAAAAAATTCTAGTATCGTAAATAAGGTCACAAATGTTTCCTTCCCTATCCTTTGGAATTCATCAGTTATTATCATCATTTCGTCATTCGACTCTATACAGTCTGATCTACTCAATGCGTTGTTACATAAACCGTAATTAATGACAATTCGTCTGGTTACAAGTTGAGAATAATCAAGCCTTACTGATTGGGGATCTTTTGCAATTGATACAGATTGTTACGAAATTTATTCTTCAGCGATGTATCAACTGAAGAGGTTATCTGGTACGGAGAATTTTGTGGTAGTAAACTGGAAATGAGACTTGGACACTCAGGAAGAAGGAACAGAAATACCTGGAGAGTTTTGAAATGTGGTGTTGGAGAAGAATAGAGAAGATCAGGTGGACGGATCGAGTGACCAACGAAGAAGTATTGAGGAGAGTCAACGAGCAAAGATTACACGAAGGAAAGCTAACTGGCTGGGACATATTATGAGAAGGAATGGATTAATGAGTGATATCATCGAAGGCCAGGTTGAAGGAAATCGAGGACTGGGAAGAAGACTGATACAGCTAACCGACGACCTTAAACAAGGAAAGAAGATGACGTTCCAGGAATTAAAGCGAGAAGCCGAGAATAGGGACAACTGGAGAGCTCTTTTTGGGCAGAGCAATGGACCTGTCGTAAGACAGAACACTTAATAATAATAAACTGGAAATAACGTCTTTCGTCTTACATTCGAACGAGAAGCACGTAACAGTCTTGTAGGGGTTCCATCTGCTATGGAGAGAACAAAATTTCGGGTTTGTATTTGATCGATCCACATTGGTTATCCAGGACGGTTAACGTATGAGTATAATTTAATGTAATTCTTGGCAGAGGGTTTTCTCAGTACAAAATGTAACTGTAATACCCTCTTTGCTTATAAGCCGGTTCTTTCCCAACAGGTGTAATGGTTACAGCGCCATGAATTGGTCACAAGAGCCTTGTTTTGAAAACGGAGTCCATGAAGGTAGGGGATACTTTAAGAGAAGTATCCTGTCCCTTACACCCTGAGTGCTATCAACTTCTTGTTAATGAGGGCAGTGAATGGAAGCTGACACTAGTTTTCTGATGTGGAAAGAGTACTCTGAGAAACGACCTCCTCTTCTCAGGTTTACTAGAATAGATCTTTGCTACTTTGTAATGGTACTTGTACTAAGACCAGAGTCCACATTCTGCCACATGTTTAGTGAAATTTCCTCACTACATACTAGGAACAGAACGGCCTCTTAGAATTTGCTATTAACCTATACTCCAAAACCAGATCATCATTATCGTATCCTCTAGTGGCTTCCACATTCTCCTGTTTCTATCATCTTTATATTTTACTTTGCATTTCTTACCCTATTATTCAACTGTATATTCCCCTCTGCCACACCCAATGTTCCTTATTTAACATTCATTAGATTTATTTATCGCCTTCGTCTTTATCATGTTATAAATTATTTAATCAAAATTTTGTCTGGTTTTCATCTTTCTTCAATTTTCATCTTAACTTATTTAATTGTCTCATGACATTTCTTCCCTGAAAATTCTTCAGTGCTTGATGAGATTTCACGTTCTCGCGACGGTTAGTATGAATTTTGCTGTAGTCTGGTAGAAGTTTACTGACGTTTCAGAGGCAGTAAAATCCTCTAAAACGTCGGTAAACGTCTACATGGCACATCAACCCAGAATATAGCTATCTTTATCACTCGATCTATAATTTTCTTGATTGCTAATTCCTTTTCGTCATTTTAATAGTATTTTGCCCACAAGCTCTCCATAGTGTGAATACATGTTAAAGAGTCGAAAATATTATACAATATATGTCCTGAGTTTTCGAGATAAACGTCACCGTCAAATGGGGATACACATTTCTCAGAAGTGTTATTTGTGACGTCGATGAACAAAGCGCGTTTTGGGGTGTAATCGAGACAAAATGCAGAGAACGGCTCAGTTGTGACTGAATGGTCGAACACGAAAACTGTGACATGAGCATAACTCTCACTGAGCGGAAGATTTCCGGCTCTGGTTGAACGCGACATATCCACGAAGGCGCATTGGACGTGGAAGGCCAATTCCATGGCCTCCTCGGTCGCCGAATCTAACTCCCCTCTTGTGGGGACACCTGAAGCAGCAAGATCTTGTGGTAAGACTTCAAGCGTCTGTGGTAACGGTCGATGCCTAGTGGCGCACTGCCGTCTGCCAGGAACTGGACGTAATCCATTTCGAGCACCTGTTGTAAATATAATGCACCACTGCTTTGATCATTTGATAGTTTACGCTATTGGACGGTAAAGTGTCATAAAAATTACATGTCACAGGACATATGTTGCATATTTTTGACAGTTTTTATGAAGGAATCACACTATGGATACCTTGTGCGCAAATTTCCTTTCGCTCTGGTTTCCCCATAGCGGTTAGAACGCTGGCCTTGTAATCCTGGGGTCTCGGGTTCGATTCCCGGCGGTGCCCGAATTTATAACTTGTGTTGGGCAAGGCCGTGGTCTAGGCAACACGGAGTTTTCCTCCGGGGGCTTCCCCGGTTTCTCCGTGGCATCCCAGCAATTACTCCATTCACACAGAGAAGAAGGCAATGGCAAACCACTTCTGGATCATCTGCCAAGAACGTATATGAACAGGTCCCAGTCCGAGAAAAGGATGGAAGGATCCTGTTCATATGGACCTGTCGTCAGACAGAACACTAAATAAATAAATAAATCAGCCAACTATACAGAATGCCCCAAAAATATGTATACACACAACTATTACATGAGTCAGGATTTTGTATACATCTTTTTGGGGGCATTTTGTATATTACTGTCGATCACGGTCTTGTGGGATGTAACGCCATGTGGTCTTACAGATGGTTCGGCAGAACCTATCGCCTCAATCTTCAGTATTGATTCTTTGAACAGAAAAGAGGTTTTGAGCGGAATCTTTTTATTAAAAGTGAAATTTTACGAGTTCGCAGTGAAGATAACGTTGTTGGTTATCTGGGCTGTAATGCTGTGTGGACCTAGAGGTATCAAAGTTTCAGAAGAACATACTGCTTCCATCTTCAGAAATCATGCCGCACGAAATTAAGAAAATAAACATCGACAATTTTTTTTTAAAATTATCACTAAAATATATTTTAATTTTATACCAAGCTACTGTAGACATAATTGTTTTCGAGTGCTTTAGTGTAAAAGGATGATAAAATCACTCGGAAATTAACATATCTTTAAGTTTTACTTCCCAGCCTTGGCCCAGACTCCACGGTAATTACAACAACAATTTACCTCGCCCGAAAATTTCACGTCTATGGAAATACAGAAATAGCAATTCTGGAATCAACAATCACAAAGTTTTGGCGCTGACACGGAAATTGCATTTTATGGGCAGAGCTTAGTCGTCTGCAAACGTAAACTCAGAAAGAATTTCTTGTGTGTGTTGAACAGAAGAAAAATGCTTTGCAGATTACTGAGATTCGTCATCACCGTAGCGTGTTTTGTTACAACAATCGACTGTTTCTTCTTCGCACGTGGGCTCGTTGCGAACTTCCGGTTCAGACAGAGACGTTCCTTGTCTCTCCCCCAGCAACATCCCTCGTGTTGCTATGGTAATAACTTCCCCTGAAGTGCACAAGACGCCCCTCGCACGAGCCAGGTCGTTCGCTGTCCTTCCAGGCGACAGACGCCTCGTGTCAGACCTTCGCTTAAAAGTTACGGAAGGCGACAGAGCTGACCACAGAAAGCGTGTAGTAAGTACAGCATAATACTAAGTGATTCCAGCTAAACGTGGCAAACATTGTCTCAATATTTGATGGCGACTGAAATTCAAGAATGAACCCATTATCTAGTACGTTTAGAGCTATATTTTTAATATATATAAAATAATTGTTAATAACCCCAGAAATTAGGATGCAGAAGACTTATTAAATTTCATTAGAAAGTGCATTTTGGGGGATATTGGGCGCCCATGTTGGTATTAACGCCATGTAATGTCCGAAAAATTACCAAAAAAAAAAAAACACCACGGAAAATTGTGTATTTTAATTGATGTCATACCAACTACATTTTAAAGTTTAAGCACTATGAAATTTATAACTGGTAAACGAGGTTTCTTTGTAACATTACGTACCACACTTCTGGCGAATAAACTATTTTAACATCAGTAAGTAAAGTAAAGTTTGTCCCACTATACGCCATGTAGGCGTTTGGGGGGAGTGGAGGTATAGCTCCTCTCTTCCTTGACCTCGGCACTAGATGGGGGTGAGTGGTCAGCATCACGCCCCGGCCGGCTTTACCCCCGGGAAAGGACCCCGGTACCCATTGTAGAGGAGGCTGGGTGGGCCCCAGAGCCGGTCTGGAAGCAGAGGCTAGAGGGAAAATCCTCTGCCCCCATCGGGGATCAAACCCCGGTCGTCCAGCCCGTAGCTAGTCACTATACTGACTGAGCTATCCCGGCTCACTAACATCAGTAAGTACAATATATAACAGCAAACCAACACGAAAGCAAGGCACGTTACGTATTCATGATGTGTTCCTTAAGCGCAGGAACAATGTTAATATTTACATTTCGTTTTAATATTATCCTCACATATGTCTTTATTTTAAATCTGGTTTGCCAATTAATGTAAATTTACAGCTTTCTTCATTTGTACTGCATATGAGAGCTATCATAACATGTCTGATTCAATGCAAGAAACAGTGAGGACAATTTGTAGAAAGCCACCACCGCGAAACACAACAAATTGATGTCCTGTTAACAATATAATTTAGTTTGTATAACTTACGAAATCCTTAATTCATTTAGCCTGATTGAGGGACCCACCCTACTTCGACATCTCCCCCCCTAAAAGCAAACAGCTGTCAAACGCACGGCTGACCAGGGCTGTAGTTCGTCGTTATGACGTATCGTTAATACAGAAAACAGTTGAACGCTCTCTCGTTAGTGGCGCGTGGCGCACACACCACCAAATATAAAAGTTTTAAAATAAGAAACAAAGCAGTGTGGTCGATATTAAATTTACTTAAATTGCCTTCTGGTAAGATCATGAGTTCTTCGCCTTCCATTTTCATTTCGAGCAAATGTAACCCTCAAGTTCAACCAAAGCAGACATTTGTTGAACACTGTGGATTTAGGAACACATAAGGGTCACAGGAAGTTCACGCCGAGTTGAGTAATTGGGCAACGAAGCGTGAAACGTACCATGTCCAACCTGGAGCTATCGCCATTTATATATTATTATTCTTTTTTTTGAATTAGTCGGAAAAAGCTGTAGACGATGCTGATATTATTCGGGTTAACACAGCGGAACCGATAAAAAAATCTAAATTAATTATCTCAAGTGCAACCATCTTCAAGGCTCGTCGCACCAGTAAAAGACGGTAAAATTCTATCAGACTACACTGCGCAAAAACCCAGAAGACAGCTATCTTCCTTAATTATCTCAACATCGAAAAGATAGCAGACAATTACGTGCCAGGAATAACACTTCCTTCGACTGTTTTTGTGTAGCTATGGAGAAGCTGGTAAAAACGCTGACTGCTACTTGCAGAATTATCAACCACTTAAATATAGGCAAGACAACGACATCTAAATTATTCGGAGGCTGGCTGTCACGACTTAGCACCGGTCAGCATAATTCAAGGTAGCTGGATATTACTGTTTAAAAGACTCGTAGCACGGATTGATAAGAAATGCGTACACATCTTGAAGATGACTATCTTGTTTCGACTAGTATGGTAGAAGTTTACCGACGTTTCAGAGGTGGTTACTGTCTTCGGCATCAGGGCGATTGCTATGGACAACGGTCTTCATACTCGCCGCTGTGAGAGCTTTAAAAAATACCTCTTTGTATTTGGAGTGGTTTTTTGTTGTTGAATAGACCTGTGAGATTAACAGTCACGTAAAAATATTTTTTATATGTGCATCATTGGCGTCCAAGACCACCTGAAGCCGTCGTCGGAAATGTCACACAATTCTAACTGAATTTCTTCAACGACGCTGATCGCTGAAATTTCATTTTGCAGTTCTTCAATTGTGTGCGGATTATTTTTGTAACCTGTGCCAAATTCTCTCACAAGTACGGAATTCAGACACAAAATAAAAATAAAAAGTGATATTTGCTATGTAGTTAGACCGTCTTTTTATAAAGTCCCTGTGGGTTGTAAGAATGTGACCTGTTTTGCACAAGATTTGGTGACGATTTACAAAGTACCAGGGGAATATCAAACTTTCGGAGAACCATGATGTCTCGATCTTCTGGCATGGATACCAAAATCGATATTTTCACCACCGTGAAAAATTGAAATATTACACAAATTTTGATGTCTGTTAAAGACCGGTGACAGAGGAAACCCGAGTTTCGGAGAGAGAAATGTCCCAATGCCTTTCGCAACTAGAAATCTAAACTAGACTGACCTAAAGTCGAACCCGTGACTTCGCCGGTGTCTAACAAACTAGGATATGGCACGAAGCATAAATCTCAAAGAACATTCACATGCTTGTAGCCAAATTCGTCAAATGAAACCGAAAGCTGTCTGTTGTAAAACCTTGGCACATCACCCACGCCAATTCGGAGCACTCGTCCAATGTTCCTGGGACCTTACGAGTAGTGAAACAACTGTTACCTTATATGCCTGTCTGTCTGTCTGTCCACCCGCCAGCCGTCTTCCACTTTATTTCATCGAATTGAGAAGGATTGACAAGAAATTTCGAATTCTCACAGAAATCCAGATGGCTGTCTCCTGGGATGTTGTGGTGTGTAGTCTGAAAGAATATGACCGACGTTTAACAGGCGCATACTGTCTTCCACCTCCGAAACATCGGTCATATTCTAACGGAGTACACACCACAACATCCCAGAAGACAAGCATAATCAAGGATTCAGGAGTTTAAAGACGCTGCAGACAGACAGATGCAAACAGACGTATTGTGACCATAAAATCTCTTTGCCACATGTGTTTTTAAAAGTTTCTAGAATGCACTCATTGTTTATTATTCTCCTGTCTTATTTTAATCTGAATTATGAGATTAAATCTCATGTATACGTGCCCCTCACTCCTGCGCATAGAAAACTGCTGGTGGTCACACGATCGAGTGACCCTCACAATGCTGACAACGCGTTAAGGGTGAAACCGTATGCCGCTCGCATGTCATTAAGGCCTACAACTTAAACTATTAACTCCCCCCATAAGAGTGTGCGGTGGTCTCCGAGTTCCGATGTATATATCACAGTTATATACAGGGTCACTTTATTTCAATACTGAGCCCTGAAAAATGTATATCCTTCCCCCTCACCCATTTGTAATATCCTTCAACAAAAGACTTTACATTTTGATACCAGTATAAAACTGCATTTATATTAACAAAAGCGGAAAGGTTACGAGGTGGTTAAAATTACACAATCTAAAAATTATTTTGTTTTAAAATTAAAACATAATAGGCTACATACTAATAATAATAAAGTGTCAAATGCACAAATTAAAAAAGTAAATAATTTGTACGTCTTTTGTTTATATGTAATCACGTATGTAAATCGAACTTTTAAAAAAACAAATATTTTATTTAGATATTCGAAAATAATTTGGGAAAATTCAAACAGGTGTTACTGAAGATCGAGCGGCGGGGTACCTAGAACGAAGTGTCCCTCGGCAGACGCGGATTGTGCACTTTAAATAAAGCGGTTATGTAAAATCGTCCGGAATTGCAGCTCAACCAATAACTAATTATATCGAAACAGAATTAATGAGTGAATGAACCACCAGACAAAACCACGTAAATTAATATAATTTTTCTTAAGATCAATTTCAAATTATGCTCCTGTTTCATTCGTTTCAAAAAAATTTCGAACTAAAGTTTCTTAACTCCTTGAAAGTTTTCCCGTCCGGTTCACATATAAAGTGCATCATGATATTAATTTTACTAGTTTAATAAAATCGGGTTCAGTGTTTGGATTCTTTATAACATACAAAATGTAAAATCACATAACATTCATCCATTTCGTCATTTGCCCTTTTAAATTTAACCCATATGGCGATCGATCGCCCTGTTGATGGAGGCAGCAAGGACTTCTGAAACGTTGGTAAACATCTACCAGACTACGCAGCGCAACAACTCAGAAGACAGAAATCTTCATACTCATCGCCCTGATGACGGAGGCAGTATGACCTCTGAAACGTTGGTAAACATCTACCAGACTACGCAGCGCAACAACTCAGAAGACAGAAATCTTCATACTCATCGCCCTGATGACGGAGGCAGTATGACCTCTGAAACGTTGGTAAACATCTACCAGACTACGCAGCGCAACAACTCAGAAGACAGAAATCTTCATACTCATCGCCCTGATGACGGAGGCAGTATGACCTCTGAAACGTTGGTAAACATCTACCAGACTACGCAGCGCAACAACTCAGAAGACAGAAATCTTCATACTCATCGCCCTGATGACGGAGGCAGTATGACCTCTGAAACGTTGGTAAACATCTACCAGACTACGCAGCGCAACAACTCAGAAGACAGAAATCTTCATACTCATCGCCCTGATGACGGAGGCAGTATGACCTCTGAAACGTTGGTTAACATCGACCAGACTACACAGCGCAACAACCCAGAAGACAGCCATCTTCAAAATTACTCCTTCGTATTCGAAAGATCCCAGGTTAAGTCATCCACATCCACACACCCTGATGGAGGCCCAAGCCTCGATATCGTGGTCGTAGAAAGCTTGGGAAGTTGCATTCACCCTGTTCGACCTCTAGAACCATAACCGAGGGACTGTTCCCACACCAGAACAGGTTTCAAAGCCTCTCTCACAAAGCACTATTCTCCCTTTCCTTAGAAGGAGCGTATATATGTCCATTCAATCTATCCATGTTTCTTCTCGGACGGAAAAGTCCCTTATAAACTTCAATTCAATTTCCATCAATTCAACAGCTGAGCCCCGTGAATCGTTATTAGCATGTCTGCACCCATTCTTAAAGTTTCCGGGGACGGTCAGGCTTTCTTCAGGTACTGTCGGAAAGAAATGATGGCTACCTTTGGCAGGTTAACAGTCTTTCTATAATACCTTTGAAGTAGGCGTTGGATCTTACATCTGTTATATCATCGGCATGGGGGTCTGACGAGTATAAAAAATTGTGCAAATGTGTGCCTTAGTTAAAAATCTCAGGATCGCTAATAATGCCATTGGACATAATCCTGAACCAGTTCTATGGACTACCCAAGTTACTAATCTATTTCTTTAAAGTGTACCCCCTCAGATCTTCTCATTGATCACCCAATTGGACGTTTTCAGACAGTTTTCCTTGTCAATATTCTGCCAACAGTCCTTGTCCCCAAACCCAGTCGTACCAACAGTTTATCGAAGGGGTCTAGCACAATCTTCTTTATTATAATACATGACAACGTTATTCTAATTTTCACACATACTTCGTCCTCGTTATATCTTAATAATTTATTGGACATTTTGTTTTAAAACATATTTATATTGTTCCTTCGAAGCAGAAGACCACGTTTGACACAAACACAATAAATGTTATATATATATATATATATATATATATATATATATATATATATATATAGACGAACTTTCAAAATCTTCAGCGCTTTGTGAAGTTCGTGGGATGGTAAAAGTCTTCGAAGTGAACAATAACATTTCGAAAATGTATGTCTTCATAATTTCATTATTTGTAAGGGCTATTCCCAGAAACGTATATTTTGAAACATTCACAAAATAGTCATTAAATATGCCTATATTTTCATTATGAATCCCTTCCTTATCATGCTCATATATTACATATTTTTGTTTCGAATCGTATTTACTTCTAGATCATTTTATTTACTAATCCTCAAAAGACAGAGTATTTTATAATGAATTTATATTCTCGTCCAACAAATTAACATCACCATAAACCAGCATTTTACTTACGCCGTTAAAATTTCAGCCTTTCCTGATGATACATTCTAAAGTAAAATTAAAGAGAAGCGATGTTTAAGACATACAGTAACTAGACATGTAAAACTGGAAAACGTCAGATATCGTTTAATTTCACGATCATTTACCTCATGAACAGCCTCTTATGTTAATTAAACAAGTAGGTTTCTTACGTATTTGGAGTTCTATTAAAATATTATACACTATTTCTCCCACAATCAAAGGCTTTTTTAAATCGTACAGCAACCGACGTAATGATCCATTCTCTTTATTCCCATTGGGTAAAATGTATTTGATAAATAACTGACCATTTACCAAGAAATCTACAGCAATGATCACTAACAATTTTATTTAGGTTGTGTTAACCGTGCCAAAGAATACTGGATATAATTTGGTGTAAAGTTCATAAAAGATGGAGTCCTCGTATATAACAGACTAGCCAATTTGAAGGTTCAAATCTTTTATATCAATTATCGTCAATGATCTTAATTCAGTTAAATTTAATTCCCAGCCTCATAATATTTTCCTTCAAGATTCATTTTATTATTATCCTCTAATTTTATTATTACTCTCCTATATGGCGGCTTTTCAAAAGATTTCCCAATCGAAATTCAGTGTTTACTTCCTGGGTTTATCTCCCGTTCTGCCATCTTAATTCGAATACTATAAGGGCCTATTTATATAGGAACGTAAAGACAACGACACGAGCCCTTGACGATTTTTCAGAAAATATTATTCAACGTTTTTCAATGGAACTGTTTATATTGACTCCGAGCTCGTCCGTTCCACGAACGAGTCTCGCCCAACTTACGTCTCCAACGATATTTTTCCTAAACAGTTACATTGAAAAACGTTGAATAATATTTTCTGAAAAATCGGCAAGGGCTCGTGTCGTGCTCGTGTCGTTATCTTTACGTTCCTATATAAATAGACCTTAATACCAGCAGCGCTGTGTGACTCAAAACGTTCCTTGTTATATTTTTCCATTGTAGCCTGTTAATCGGTAACATATCGAGATATTTCCCTCGGTTCTTTGTTCAATTAGCCAACTATATGCTGTTTTTCGCCAGTCTGATGTTCACAACGATGCATACTAAGCATTAACTTCATTGTTAAAATTACCTATTGATTACAATACACAAAATTTTAAACCAGACGAAAAACCCTGTAGATGGAAATATGCTCTCCGAAACAATAGCATCCACAAATTCCACACGCCGTCAAAACTCAGAACACATCGAAACAGAAGGAAATGCACCGATTTTAACAAATAATGACAAAAATTTCCTAATTATTCATGTTTTTTTCCGTCTAATCACAATTGTATATAAATAAAATTATACATAAGATATTAAAATATCATTTACATATTTGGTACAACTTTTTACTACATGTTTCGGTTACATTGAACCATCTTCAGGTGTAAAGTTAAAAGTTAAAAATTATAATCTTATAAACTAAAACTTAAAATATTTTAAATTATTTACGTTACAGGCCAATGTTAAACCACTATCACTTCAAAATATACCCTCACTCCAATGAATTTGGAAGTAAACATCATCAGAAGTTACACAACAACAGTAATTAAGTTTTAGTTTATAAGATTATAATTTTTAAATTTTAACTTTACACCTGAAGATGGTTCAATGTAACCGAAACATGTAGTAAAAGGTTGTACCAAATATGTAAATGATATTTTAATATCTTATGTATAATTTTACTTATATAAAATTGTGATTAGACGGAAAAAAACACGAATAATTAAATTTTAATTCACAATATGACGCAATTATATCAACTTAAAAATTTCCTATATTTAAATACTATGAATTCTGCTGTAAAAATTATCTTCATTTGTTATGTGAATCTGAAGCCGTAACAAACGTGACATGGCATTTATACTAAAGTAAATTAATAGCAGTTAGTATCACAGTCTCTTAAAAGAACTCAGAAACAATCATCAATATTAAGTGCCCATTTGACTCCAAATTTCTTAACGGTTACCGGTTTAACCCACCGTCTCACCGGATGCCAAAGACAGGAAAGCTTTACATCTTGTCGTGCAGATTAAATAAACCCTGAGATAACCTTCATTTAGCCTTCCACTGCCGAGTTCCCATTTTCCTTCGAGCGTGGAGAATGATCTCGAAGAATAAATGGTGTTATGTCTACGGTTTCAAATGTAGTGTTTCGTATTCCTAATTCGTGTTTGGAACAAAGCAAGTGTTATCACAAACCTGCCCCCGTCGCCAAACCCATAGCTGCGAACCAGCAAACCACTGCTTTTATACGTAACATTCTGTAACCAAAGATGACGGACAAATTTGTTGCGGACGGATCAGTATTTCTATTGGACCAACACACGTGATTTCCGGATATGGGGTTGAAACACAAATATTTACAGAGAAAGGTTTTTACAACACAGAATTAATGATTTTACAGGCAAGTGAGTTTTATGTTTTCCTTTCTTAATCTACTGCACCAGCAAATTAATTTCAGAGTCAGAGATAGAACCAACTCGTTGATCGTCACTGATCTTTACCAACTTTTGTATTTCCAAGTGTGTCCTGGCTAGAAATGGAAGTAATTAATCCAGGGGTGCCAACCCGCGGGCCGCGGGCCGCATGTGGCCCGCCTTGAACATTTTTCCGGCCCGCGAGATTCATCACACTTTTACAAAATATATTTATTTTATAATGGCCAAAGTAGTGAAAACCAAGGTATTAAAAAAAATACATTATTTGTGCATCCATATATTCAAAAATTATCTGTCGAAATTATGAGAAAAAAATTAACTTTGATTTTAAAATAATATTTTTCACTCCAAAAAAATGTCTGTAGTGTATCTAAATCTAATATGGGGATATATAATTTTATATGTGGCCCGCGGAGTTATGATGCATTTCCAAAGTGGCCCGAAAGATCATTTGGGTTGGCCAGTCCTGAATTAATCCAACAACTACCCTGGCTATCACATTGAAACATGAAAAGTAGGAAGTCTTCCGTCTTAATTTCGTGGTTCAGAACAAGTCAGATAAAATGTGTCATTAGCCAGCTAGGCAGGAGATCGCGACGAGCGTAAGCCACAACTACTTGGCTAACAACTACTGCTTGGCTGGAGCTGGCTAACGATACATTTTATATGATCGTTTCTGCTGTGAACCACGAAATAAAACAATTTGTTAGTTTGACTTTTTTGACGTAAATACGTCTATATTTTAGGGTCAGTGTCATTCGGCAAAAATGTGTTACGAAAAAGTGTAACTTCATTGTTATGTTACCTAGGAAACTTCATCTTTTTATCAACAAATCGACAATAATTGTTACCTAAGGAACATCTATTTACTCGGTATTTTTGTTACCAAGGAAACGTCATCTGTTTACTCGGCATTGTTGTTACCTATAAAACATTTTCATAACATTACATTATCTTACATTACATTACTTAATATTACATTCAGCTACCACAGACCCATTTTAAGCGTAACTAATTCAAGTTAAATAAGCAATGTCTGAATCAAACTTATCTCAAATGTAAAACATGTATGAAGGAAATGTTTAGAATAAAGCCAATACATAAACTTCCTTTCCGTATAGACGTATTTACGTCAAATTCTCTGGAACCGTGGTTCCACTATCACTTTTTTTATAGTGTTAGCCATGCTAACACGCTGAAAACGAGCTCTGTGTCCCTGCCACCAACCAACCAACCAATCAATCAATCAAAACGCAACATAGTTTTTAGAATAACTAACTCATCGACTAGATGCCTTGGCAGTTGACTGATGATAATAGTCTTCATTCTGTAAAAGCTTCCTCGAAATGACATATCAACCTAAGGATAAATGTATTGTGAATGTTAAACGTATAATTGTTTTGAGCTGTAATTTAGCAGAAGTAAAAATATTTTATAACTAAAATGAATTCTTTAGAAACAAACACAATTTTCATATTTAGTAGGCTACAAAACTGGCCTGAGTTACGTAGTAACTCGCAAATATTTTGCTTGCGTGTTCCTCTGAATAACAGAGCAAGTATCTAATCAACTAACAAAGAGAACGAATAATAAAGTTTTAAACTCGTCACTATTAACCTCATTAAAAATATTTCACACAGTGTGCCTGAAGATTTATTGCTGGCTCAGTCTTACACACTTCGATTTCTCAGTCTAGGTGAGATTTCAGTGTGATAAATGTTGACCAACGTTTGAGATAGACTGGAGGCAATACGCTCCTCTGGAACGTTGGTTAACATCTACCAGACTACCCAAAACAGAGCCATTTTCTCACAGGCTACATCTGAAATTTCAACTGTATTATCCTACTATCTGTGTTCTTCCCAATTCTCCTTCTTACTCAATTTTCCAGTACGAATATGCATTTATTATTTCAGCCCATATATCGTTCAGGTCTCTAAAATACCAGGAGACACGTATAAGCCATGAAAATATTACAATAATTAACATTTAAAATGTTTAAATATTAAATGATGTTCTTTATCGAAATATTCGATTTACATTAGACCATCATTTTGGTCTAATGTAAATCGAATATTTCGATAAAGAACATCATTTAATATTTTAAATATTTTAAATGTTAATTATTGTAATATTTTAATATTTAATAAGAATCTTATTGTGATTGATGGTCTAATGTAAATCGAATATTTCGATAAAGAACATCATTTAATATTTAAATATTTTAAATGTTAATTATTGTAATATTTTAATATTTAATAAGAATCTTATTGTGATTGATGGTCTAATGTAAATCGAATATTTCGATAAAGAACATCATTTAATATTTCAAATGTTAATTATTGTAATATTTTAATATTTAATAAGAATTTTATTGTGATTAGACGGACAAGATTTAAACAATATATATCCATATATTATCTTCAGATCTTTGTTTTCAACAGTTTAATTTCTGTATTTCCCACTTTCACACCCACACAAAGACATGACAAAAGATTAAACTTGTATAACTGAATGATAAGATGCAACTAGTACATTCATCATTCTTTTCATCATCAAGTTCAGTTTAACCTGTTTTCCATATTCCATAAAACAACGTAGCCTTTTTAAGCATTCGTGTCCATATATTATAAGCGTGTGTAGGCCTATACGTTGTCGTGTCCTCGGGTAATAAATTTAAACTAATTGGCGGGTTTTCATGAAACTCAGTACCAGAGACGTGGTGTAGGAGCCGATCCCCCTCTCCCCTGATCTTAAGTTAAGTCCCTGTGATCAACTACACCTGCACGGTAATAATAAACACTTCAGTTTCTACTGGTAGGGCAGATAGCTTAAGACACAAAATCAACTGGAACGCTCCAAGAATAATATAAAAACAGCACCAGATATAAGAAAACCAAGAACTTGTAGGACGGACGCAGTCGTACCATTTAACAGCCTGCAAAGACAGCTTTCTGGTAAGACGCAATGTGGGAAAAGAATTAAGTCAATATCGTCTCCATAATCTATGAATCATTGGAATCTTCAGCAAGGCTTTGACGAACATCAGACAGGCATCTGAACATGTCACAAGGCTTATAATCCAGAAACTTCTGTGCCATATACAGGCAACTCTCGGTTTACGAACGTTCGATTTACGAACATTTGCTATAACGAACGTCACAATTCATTCAAAAATTCTTAAAGTCGCCAATAGATAGAGTTTCTTATAAAACGAAATACCAAACGTTTAGTGAACATAATTGTAAGACTTAAATAAATAAACTTTTAAAAAATGTATTTATTACAATAATTACCAGAAAATTGTTATATAATAATTATACTGAACTGTTCTTGGTTAATAAAACTAATCTAGCGTAGAATGTTTTCTCGTGGGAAAGAAATCGGTGATTCCTC
>NW_019060597.1:439375-460613 GCF_000696155.1 Zootermopsis nevadensis | reverse complement strand
ACCCACACCTATTCGAAGACACTAGTACTTCTGGACATATCGGGACACTCACTCCTACATCTTTGGCCGATATGTACATCTAATAACATTTAAGAAAAACAACACCTTCGCCCAAAAAATGGAAAAACAAACGTAATGAAACATCACCAAAATACTACAGAAATCATAATTGAGTTTTAAGTTCTTAGATATATTTTACACCTGATGATGGTTTTATAAAAACCGAAACATGTTGTGTAAATGTTCCGAAATGTAAATCGATCAATCGATATGGAACATCAATGATATTTTATTACCTTAATTATAAGAAATTTTAAATATTGTGATCAGACGGATTAAAATAAATAATTGTTATAATATTCACAATATGACGCAATTACACTATCTTAGCCTATTCTCTGATAATCGCGGTCCATCGGTGACCAGATCGCTTTTAATTCGGTATATCCACTTTCGAATCTCGTCTATCCCAATAGGTTATCGTAATTTTCAACAGCTCTCTAGGCACGTACTAGGAACAACACTTTAAAATATGGCACAACCAATTTAACAACCTTTACAATTCGTTGATTATCCCAAGATCACGAGATTTAATTGATTTACTCTCGATTAGATAATTAAATCAATGCAGTTTAAATGAATAGCAACCTTGAAGGATATATGAAATACAGTCGAAATTTTGACTAGGAAAATCGAATAGAAGTTTTCGGCTGAATTGTAAAGATACATTCTTTGTGCTTTGGAGGCCTTCGGATAAGCAATTAGTTCTGTACGAGCATCTTTCGTGGGATTCTTCAGTTTTTCCAAGCAAAAATGTAATTGGCCCTTTATAGCCTATACATTCTTACTAAAATGTCATTCATAATTATTGTCCAATTCGACGGATCTGAGAAAGCATCGTTAAATAAATTAAAATAAAACAAGAGAAGAGACCTCTGAAGGCCGAGGAGTACAGTAAAGTACATCGAAAATACTTCGTACTGGGTTGAATAACAGATTCCTTGTAATAGCAAAGAAGAATTTTCAGATTTAATAACAACAAGGAGTTTTGTTCCAAAGCGAAAAAAGTTATCAAATACTCAAGAAGGAGTTTGTGTTATAAAATCAAGTCAGTCAGTTAATGTGAAATATTATGAAGTGGTCAGATCCTAAAGGACCACTTTGAAAACAAAACATAAACTCAGTAAAAAACCCAATCCTCACAGAAGTTTTGTATCAAATTCTGTTTCTTATTATAAAAACAAATTTTTTGTGGTGACATGTCACGTCTGTTAAATCCTGAGACTTTTTATGTTGGTGAAATATTACACACGACAATTTTATAGGCATGAATGTGCCGAGGCTGTACGAGTACACACGACAATTTTATAGGCATGAATGTGTCGAGGCTGTACGAGGAATTCGAGATCAGTAATTCACAAGACTACATAAATCTATTTTTGAATGTCAGTTTTAAATAAGTCGGAAATCAGAAAACTTTCAAATACGAGACTTCAGTTAAGATCAAGGGACATAGTCATTCTTGATAAGATAGCAGTCGCTCAGCTGGCCATAGAAGTGTAATCTTTTTATGAAACTCGAAAGCACATTGTATTTATAAATGTCTGCATCAGCGCTGTATCCTGAGCCAGTGATTTTGAGATTGTAAGTTTTAAGCCACTTAATTAAATTAAAAATTACGTTTTAATATGAAGTTTTATCATTATTTCTGGACATGGGTGGGGGAGGTCCTTAGTAAAATAACATAAAAACAGGAAATTAAACCTGACGATGGCCACATTGGTTCGAAACATATTGCTGAAGTAGACAGTGAACAATCATATGAAGAAAAAATTGTTTAACTGTTTTACAAAAACACACTAGTATTTAAATTAAACGCGTTTATACTTAGTTTAATATAAAATAAAATAGGGGTATACAAATATGTGTTTCTAGCTGCATCTGAAGCTTAAAATTTTATTAAAACTCGAACATTTGGGGGCATATATCGTGTACAATTCGAAAACTCAGTCGGGCCGTATAAAACATTAAATAGGGCAGGACTGCGACCCGCGGGCCGCGAGTTGTAACATATGACGTAACGTATTACCTCGACTGTCGCTACAAATCTCCACTTCACAACTCGATTTTTGGACACAGACAGTTTTAAAGATGGAGATAAATTTTATCCCGTGTTTATTTAAGAACCAAAGATTTATACGTTGTGGATGACAAGTAATACGGCTTGCAGTCTTACCTTGACACTAGTTGAAATCAAGTTATCAGCTTCACGCTGTGGCCGCTTTGTACTCGTGAGAAATCTGTCTCTCTGCTGATTGGACAGGATCCTTAATGACTCGTAGTCTGGAGGAGGAGAGCCGAACTTCAGGGTCTACGAGATCAAAAACACAGATTGTGAAATAATTAGTGTTATCATTATCGTTATTAGTTTTATAAGTGACCGAATACATAAGGCGACTTATGTTTTAGATCTTTTAAATTAAGGAAGGTAAAATGGTTGAAATATTTACCATAGACACGTGGGAGAAAAGAGAGAAGTGTTCTTTTCGACTCAAAAAATTAGTGAAGGAGACTATTTTGGAAATTTTAGGTACACAGAAAGAAAATAAAAATAATTCTAGACAGGTAATTAAGAACGTCATGCATTAATAACTACCAACTGTTCAAGAAACGTTGTACCAATGAAATTGTTAATCGATCGTCATGTTACATACACAAACATACAAGAGGAGATTAAAAAAAGTTAAATTTTTCTTCAAGTGTATTTGTACATTCCAGCATGGGGACTTGGCAATGATTTGAATTTCCGCAGCTAAAATAACCAGAAAACAGTGTTTACTAGATGAAAATTTAAACCCTATGAAGAGTCAAACTGCATTTCCAGCATCTGTTCCTAGCTTTCTACGGCTTGTTCATTCATCTTCTTGAAGTACCTCATTCTGACACTGTTAGGTTAACTCCCTAATCTCATTGTATTGTCCGTCTTTCTTTTCTCCTTCTTTTGTCCTGGGCCGCTGCAGTTTCTCTTCATACTTTCAGCCTTTCTACATATTCATATTCCTTTCAGTGACTTCTTCTATTTCAATCTTATTCTTTCACTATTTTATAATCTCTAAGCTTCATCAACCTTTTATGATTTGAGGTTTTCACAGCGGTGAGTATGAAGATTTCTGTCTTCTGGGTTGTTGCGCTGTGTAGTCTGGTCGATGTTTACCAACGTTTCAGAGGTCATACTGCCCTATTGGCATATTAATCACCCCGATGACGAAGGCAGTATGACCTCTGAAACGTTGGTTAACATCGATCAGACTACACAGCGCAACAACGCAGAAGACAGAAATCTTCATACTCTGATGACGGAGGCAGTATGACTTCTGAAACGTTGGTTAACATCGATCAGACTACACAGCGCAACAACGCAGAAGACAGAAATCTTCATACTCTGATGACGGAGGCAGTATGACTTCTGAAACGTTGGTTAACATCGATCAGACTACACAGCGCAACAACGCAGAAGACAGAAATCTTCATACTCTGATGACGGAGGCAGTATGACTTCTGAAACGTTGGTTAACATCGATCAGACTACACAGCGCAACAACGCAGAAGACAGAAATCTTCATACTCTGATGACGGAGGCAGTATGACTTCTGAAACGTTGGTTAACATCGATCAGACTACACAGCGCAACAACGCAGAAGACAGAAATCTTCATACTCTGATGACGGAGGCAGTATGACTTCTGAAACGTTGGTTAACATCGATCAGACTACACAGCGCAACAACGCAGAAGACAGAAATCTTCATACTCATCGCCCTGATTCCCCCCAAGTCGATCAGCTGCTGACAATTATCCTACGCGGGAACAGCGATTTGTAATACGCACTCCGCAAGGTTGCAAATGTGCCTAATACAGAACAAGTTGGGAAATATATGTAAAGAGTACCAATACTCCTGTTACTGTTTTCCGATGTTGACCAATATTGTGTTATTTTGACTCCTAAATATCAAATTTCATGAAAATCTGGCCAGCTGTTCTCGAGGTGTTACACGCGTACAGACAGACAGATGGTAGAGGTGATGTTAATAGTTGGTTCCGGAAGATCAACATCGACGTCAAAACGTGGGTTTCTCCTCAACAAGTCTGAACAGAACAATACATTCGAGCGCTATCCTATCATAACCTATTCGAGCTGACCACACAAAGGTGGAGAATACGAACAACGTTAAGTCCGCTGTAGTTCTTAAGTCTCTACATAATCCGCTCAGTACTTTATTTGAAAGTTCTCATGCCTTTGTTATCCAAGTAAAGAGTTAGGATTTTACAGCCCTATTTGACAGCTCTAGTTGTATACAATCCTATTTATGTAAACTGATTTACATTCTGCCATTCATATTAAGACTAAAGTGCAGTATTGCAGACGAGACTATTAGGGTCACAGCTGAGAGTATCCAACTGTGGGATTTTGTTGCGAGTGTAATGAAAATCCCGATTTAATAAAAAACAAAAACAAAATCTTTAGCCAACGATTTTAAAATATCCTTCAATGAAGACTTTGTTTCTTAAAGTGTAACTTCGACTTCCAAATCGAGTCAAAACGAATTCCGACAATTACACAACGTTTCTGCAAACATTACAGTTACCATCTTCAGGGTAAATATGAGGTTGATTGGTATTTTTGGAAGTCTTATACACTGCAGACAGAAGAAGGTAAAGAGTTAGATTTGATGGTGCTAACTGGCGATGTCCGCTCTGCCCAGTATACCACACATTCACCCTGGAGATGGCATCAGAAATGTTTGCCGAAACGGATTATTTTCAATATTCGAAGCAGCTTATCACCGAAAGCCAAAGTTGCATACTAAACTCCAAACACGAAGACAAATTACAAGGACTGTGTTACTTAGTAATACAGTAGTTAATTAATCACATAGCTACGATTCCATAAATGTTGAAATCCTTTCATACATTCATATATAAGAATAATAACAGATTTCACTCTGAATTGTGTCAGTTGTTTGTGTCTCAAAGACATAAC
This sequence comes from Zootermopsis nevadensis, assembly GCF_000696155.1. The sequence goes on along the minus strand of NW_019060597.1, from coordinate 455,574 downwards.
TGGAAACCTCTGCGTCACACTTTATACCTATAATAACCAGCTTGGATCAGAGTTTTCAGCCCGCGGGCCGCAAGTCTGGTCGCCGGTGTGCTTTGTGATAACTTCGTATATTTTATATCATGCCATTCTGAATAAAAATATTTAATGCCTAATTTAAACAGGCCATATTTAATTTTTAAGCTAATAACGGATAAAAACAACACCAATAAATCTGTTGACGGCAGAAACTTATTATGTGGAAAGTGACGATAAATTTAAATAATTCTTTACATGACACATTTTAATAAATTATTGTATTTTCCAGGTCGGTAGACTGCAAGTAAGTGAGAAAGGGTAAATGTAGTCCGAGATGACGAAAGGTTGAGAACCCCTAGCTTAGGTTATTAAGAATAAGCACATTATAGATGCTGATTTTAATTAAATTACTGCTTGTTATTTGTGCTGATTTGTATGTGATTCACTTCAATGAAATGTTGGGAGGATAATCCATGCATCAGCACGCAGGTTATGAAGTTTCTAAGGGTATAACGTATTTAACTACAATGAAAATGGTATCTAGTAATTGTGTAATTAGCAAGAACTGACATAAACCACGTATAAGAGAGTAGATTTTTAAAGTACTCACTTTGAAATGTACAACTTCGGATTTAGAATATTGAAAATTATTAATTTCAGCAAACACTGCAGTTGTTTGCCGATACGCGGTAAACCTCCAAAAGGTGAGTGTTGTGCAGTAGGGACCAGATTACTTGCTAGCTGAGCTTTCTAGTGCTGTGGATAGTTGCACTCGGCACGGCCTGGTCGGTGAAGGTGCGCGCGCAGTGCTTATCACCTTGCTCTTCACCCCCGTCGCATAAAACAAGCAAACAATCTGGTCATCGCTATACAATGAACCGAATCCGCGAAAATCTAAAGGCAAGAATTACACCTTGTTTAAGTATAAGATTCTCTGTTTAAATTTTACTGATGCGTCGGTAGCGTAGCACGTATTCGTTGATAGATACGTATTACGTCATTTCATTCATTGTCACTATCAGAATTAGTGTTTGGTTATTACACTGATCATTGCAAACAAAGTTTGCTTGATATGAATAAAGAGTATGTTATGCTCATGCGCACGATTTCTGCACAGCCAATAGGAGAGGCATCTAAAGTTGACGCGTTTTACGTCACGAAAGAGGCTAGTCCAACGAGTGTGCAGCGACCAGCATTTCGCTTTATTTCTATAAAAATATGATGAAACATTACATTTTTCCCTTTATTCTAGTCTTTTATGAATTCGCTGTTTTTTTATAATTCCTTTCCCCTTCAGTCAATGATTTGAGAAATGTCTGATTTTCCAAGTTTTGAAATGACAGTATATGTTGACTTCCTGTCTTATCCTCCCTGCTGTTCGAAAATCATGCGCCATTGTGACATATGTGTGATGTTGCCGTGACGTATTTTGGGGTGCGCAGAACACCGGAAAACACTCACTGAGCATACCCACATCTTTGTATCAAGACAGCACGCGACTTCAGAGCTGTTACGCAGTGGGCCGCAACGTCTCGACACAAGTCCCCCATTCCGCGACGCCCATTCGGGATTCTTGAAATTCAGTTACCGCTGAGCGTCACTTGAGGCGAGCGGCGTCTGTGAAGCGGGAGGGGGGGAGCAACATATTGTTATGAGGGTGGCATCGCTACAGTTATGGCTCTCCATTTGAACCACTTTACAAGAAGTGAGGCTACTACTTTACTACCACGGTTTCAGAAAAATATAAAAATAAAATAAGAAATAAAGTGCAAAGCTGGTTTCGAAGGAAATGGACCCTGAACTTTGAAATTATGTGCATAAGAATATTATTTTTTTCCTCTTGTTCGTAAATTCAAGGGGTAACGTGTTTTCTGAACCCTCCGCCAATACAGAAGTTGTGTCTTCCGCCGTATAACAGTAGCTAGAGAACAGCTGGAGAAAATGGTTTCTTTTCTGTTCTCTGCTCTACTTTATACGTTCCGAGGTTGATCGAATAAAGTAAAAATCGGTTCGGTTCTAACATACATTTTAAAATGTCGCCTCCTCTCAACTTTAACAACAAAATATGAACTTGTAGACCCGTTTATTTGCCAATAAGTCCTACCACTTCACCTGAATGATACGTTTGACTTAAGTTTTATTATAAAAATTTCAAAGAATAACGTTTTCGGATTGGTGTATATGTAAAGATAAAAAATATTGACTCTTATGTATCCAAATACAGTCTTATTCATTAGCTTTGTCGCATAAATTAAAGAAATTGAAATGTGTTGAAGGCAGCATCCTTGGTGAATGCCTACAAGTTCACATGACTTTAAAATCCATAAGGCCAACATTGACAGCGTATAAATTATGTCCAGCAAATTTTATTTTCAACTTATGAAGAGATTTTCGTTACATTACGTATTTTTATTGCATTCCAGTCTGTCTTCCGATTTTAGGAGAATTCAACTTTAATCAGCTACCATCTATTTAGTTACGTGAAATGACACCGGATGGTCATGTCAGTCTGGTAACCCCCTTATTACGAAAAAAGTTTATCTCCTCGTTGTGTGTTACTGGTACACAAAATGTAATTACCAAGAGTTGTTTTTTTTCGATGAGGAGGGCAGTTCTAAAATGGTCAGAGTCACTTTAAACGAGGTCACCAATGGCACTGTTAATTTCAATACACCGAAAAGTTCGCACCTGGTCAGAGATGGTTTGCGGGTAGCCTACTCACGCAGAAGCAAAAGTCATCAACACTGCTAGAAAAGTCGTCTTATAGGCGAAAATGAGCGGCTTATTTCAAAGACCATTGACATAACAAACGCCATTAGCTGACAATAACGACACAAACTCAGAGTTTCAAACGTTAACGATTAAGAATTGTCCTTCGTGCTAAGACAGTCTTAACTTTCGTTTACTAAAATTCCACACTTTTGAATATCTGATTCTTATTTAGGTCCCAATTTACAATTAACTTCTGAAATTATGGATCCTTTTTAGACAATTGGTAAGACTATTACAAGTTAAATATATAATTTTTATTTGACAGACACTTTTTGATCTGATCTGATGCGGTTCTAAACAGACCTGTCCAGTACAAATTATGTATCATTGATATAATTGTAATAAAATCTCGATAGTAAACATCTGATAGTCAATTACAGCTACATGGTATGAGAAATTACATGTTCGATTTCAGTTTCTCAAGGCAGCGATTATGGAGATGTCTTGTAGAGGTCGCGCGAGAAGTGCTGACACTTGCGCAAAGGACTGATTTTGGTCGTATGAGATGGACCCGTCCGAAGCACGCGCTAGAGGGGTGTCAGCTTCAGTTGGTTTGTACCTCTAGCTGTGTTTAGTTCGGTGCGTCACCGCAACTGAGGCTATTCGACCCCCACTACTACTGAACTCCCCTCTCTCGGCTTAGAAATCGCGCATTTAGGTGCCACCATTACTCGCGCGACCTCTAGTTGTAGTGCTGTCTGATAGACGTTACTGACGTTTCAGAGGTACCTGTTGCCTCTATAAAGGCCCTGTAGGACACTACAACCCAATAGACAGCCATCTTAGATTATGAATTCATATGGTTGATCGGAGAATCGACTAGCCGCTAGACCCTACATACATCAATGTCTCGTTCAATTCTTTCAGATCACGCACCCTCTGTGATCCGCGGTTAGCTTTTTTCAAACCCAGTTCTTTAAAGTGTTTTGAGAGAATTCTTTGCGGCTACGAAGGGGACCATATTCCTTGCCCCTTGCGGTTCCACACTGGAATTCCTTCACATAAAGCACGCAATCTTATGCCGGAATTACAAGAATTGAAAATGGCTGCTTGGCATCTTGAAGGGCTTTCGACATAAAAGAAATCTTGACGGGCACAAACAACATTAGTTATTGTATTACGTTTTTTTTATGGCTGTGATACGATAAATTGAATACCACAGTGCTTCCATCTGTGTGAAGGTCGTCAAAACTCCTTTTACTTACTGCAAATAGTGAGCGATTATGTTCCGCTATCCTGGGTATTTTGTTGGAGATTTTGATGTCTCGTAATTTTAAACATTTCTGAGATATCGAAAACTTTTAAGAAATACATGTTTGGTTACGTAATTTCGAAAGTTAGGGTACGTCCTCAACAGTGGCTAATGCTTCAGTATGGATAACGTGCACTATAATTATTATCAAAATATCTTAACAGTGTTGTGTAATTGTTCGGGTAGAAAAATACGGTAATTACCGACTGACAAATGTGAGCATAAAATTTATGTTAATTTATTTCTGAATATGTTAACATTTAAAAATTTTATTGACAACTCAATGACAGCGATTTAGCAGAGATTTATAAATATTTATCTAATGGTTCCGAAGATATAAATATATGCATGATTATTATTTTAATGGTTTATTTATAATGACTTTAATATTATACAGCTACAAATAATAAGATAAGTAGGCTAAATTATGTATGGAAGTGGCCGTGGCTCAGTTTTTCTTACTGTCCCAACATTTGCTTGAACAGAATAAGAAAAACGATAACAAACCTTAGTTCGGGCTGAGATTTGAACCCGGCACTTTTCGAGTACGAAGCACGAACACCAACCACCCAACCGCAACGTTCGGTTGGTTGTCACATCAACAATATTTTCGTTCTATAAACAAGGGAATTTAGGTTGGCAACAGCGATGCAGTAACGCGGCTCACGATCTGAGTTGGCAAGCCTTGCTGTGAATTGAGTATTTATGAATTAATTTGAGTCAGACAAGATAAAGCCACAGCGAAATTTTTACCTTCAACAGTGACAAGCAGATATGATTCTAAATAACTCGCTTTATCAAGTTTGCGGGCTATTATAAACACGGTAATAGACATTAGAGTTTTATAAAAAAGCAGGACATTTCTTGATAAGCTGAGTGACTATCAGCTTATCAGGAATAACTGTGGTCAATGAAGTGGGTGAGTTTAACGAAGCTCTCCTAATGTTATTATGTATTATGATTATGTTGTTGTCAAGAAAGAATTAGGCCGAAAGGCATACCTCGTTTTATTGCGCTTGTCATATGTTGCGTTTTTTACGAATCGAAGGTGTGTGGCAACCCTGCGTCGAGCAAGTCTATCGGCGCCATTTTTCTAATAGCATGTGCTCACTTCGTGTCTCTGTGTCACATTTTGGTAATTCTCGCATTGTTTTTTTAGACAAAATGCTATTTCACACTTAATAGACTACAGTATAGTGTAAACATAACTTTTATATTCACTGGGAAACCAAAAATTTCGTGTGACTCGCTTTATTGCGGTGGTCTGGAACCGAACCCGCAATATCTCCGAGGTATGTCGCTCAAAGCGAAATTTGCCTGTTAGCTGTGAGTTCTATCTTACCCAGCGAATTTCATCTGAACTGAGAAGATGACAAGAATAAATTGTGAGATACGGTACCTATTATTTCATCATAGCACGGTGGTCTAGCGGTTAGAACGCTGGCCTTGTAATCCTGGAATCTCGGGTTCGATTCCCGGCGGTGCTCGAATTTATAACTTGTGTTGGGCAAGGCCGTGGTCTAGGCAACACGGAGTTTTCCTCCGGGGGCTTCCCCGGTTTCTCCGTGGCATCCCAACAATTAATCCATTCACACACAGAAGAAGGCAATGGCAAACCACTTCTGGATCATCTGCCAAGAACGTATATGAACAGGTCCCAGTCCGAGAAAAGGATGGAAAGATCCTGTTCATATGGACCTGTCGCCAGACAGAACACTAATAAAATAAAATAAAAAAGCTTTCCCAACACTGATAAATCGATATTGATAAAAAAATTCAATTTGCTCTGCAGTTCCAACCACGGTACAGAAAGTGTTGAGAAGATGATAGAGGTAAACTTTATCCGCGATGGTTGGCAACGCTGAAACTCCTACGCAACTAGGCTCTCCTTTGTTATGTGTATTGTGTACCCACAATACCAAATCTTGTTAACATCGAGCGAATAATAATCGAATTGTTTCACGCCGACAGACGGACTGACATGCCAAAGAAAACAATAATGCTCCTAAAAACATTTAACAACTACGGAATGTGAAGACGTTTCGTCACACTCAAGGCACTGAAATGAAATACGTGACAAGGCAATGAATTACATATGTCGCGATTCCTTGGTTTCCTCGCTACGTTTCACGTATCTGTGATGTAATATGGCGTCCTTTTCATATTGGAGGCGGATGCAACTTTCTCTCTGTCGCTGTAGAGAGAGGGTAGCTTTAAAATTTTGAATAGCTGCTTTTACAGCCTCATTTTATTTCTCTAAAATGCTTAGAGTTCCTCTTTGCTGAACTGCCGGGAAATTGACACATTTAAAAATGGTGCAAAGGCTTTTTGAGGTCTCCCTAGGGAAGCTGTAACAATGCCGGCAGCCATTTCATGTACAAAGCAAGCACCATACTACCACGCCTCTATTGAGATCGTTCAAAATCTCTACTGCCGACAAAAGCATCGTCTATGTGCGTACGTACTTTTGAACCACTTTGTCGATTCTTTGTAAAACTCGGCAACAAAGTTTGAAGAGGACTTGTAACTGAGCTTTCAGTAGCCGATGAAGCAATATGGTTCATATTGTGATTCTTTAAACTATCAAAATTGTTACTTACATTCCCACCATCACCACAAGCTTCCATACAGGAATGAAAGTTTGTTATACTTGTCTTCACGTGACAAGGCACATGACCTTGTGTGCGCAGAAGTTGAAACTGCGTTGTGCGCAGAAATAGTATTTTAAATCAGTATCAATGACGTAGCAAATTATCTAGCTGGCTGCACTGAAAAAACAACTGAATTTGTGTTGTCTGAACTTTTCTGAGTTCTACGCTACATGAATCATCTATACTCTCTCAGCACTAAGAAACGTATTGAACGTTGAACCATCAATGTTATTTTTTCGCACCTGAAATAATCAAGAACTTAAAAAAATCTCTAATCTTTTGTCCAATACTTAGCGCCTATTTCTCTACTATTAATTGATCAAATTTACAACATAGTAAAGTAAAGTTTGTCCCATTATACGCCATGTAGGCGTTTGGGGTGAGTGGAGGTATAGCTCCTCTCTTCCTTGACCTCGGCACTAGATGGGGGTGAGTGGTCGGCATCACGCCCCGGCCGGCTTTACCCCCGGGAAAGGACCCCGGTACCCATTGTAGAGGCGGCTTGGTGGGCCCCAGAGTTGGTCTGGACGCAGAGGTTAGAGGAAAAAATCCTCTGCCCCGGTCGGGGGGGATCGAACCCCGGTCGTCCAGCCCGTAGCTAGTCACTATACTGACTGAGCTATCCCGGCTCTAAATTTACAACATAACCTAACTAAAACCAATATTTCACAATGTACACAAAATAAACTCCTAATTTCAGAAATAAAATTCTATATCGCGACACTAAGATTCAGTAGTTGATACCAAGTGGCAATAATTTGGGTTTGAGGTTTCCACGGAGGTCATCTGTGTTATGAAGCCTTCTAGAGTTTTAGATGGTTATTGAATCTTTTCGTAGATGCGAACACATGGCAATTCTTGCCACTACACATCCAAGGCTGTTCGCCAATTTATGTGAAAACTAATACAGGATTTAAAACAGCCGAGGGAGGGGTGTCTGTTAGTCGACGTATGTGGAGAATATGCCTGTTTTTATTTACTGTTATTTAGTTTTTTACATCGCCCTGATAATGGAAACATCAAGGACCTCTGAAACGTTGGTAAACTTCTAATTGAGGACAACAATATTTTGATTTGTCGTTGAAAGGTGAAGATACAATCTGTGTTTCATAATGTTCCCGAGAATGTAATAAAACTCAACGTCATGTGACTTGTAAGATTAAAGTTAGGCAACTAGTCGAAGGAGGAGGGAAGTCCCACCGTGTGTAGATGTCATGCGTGAGTCTCATATAAAACTGAGGCCAAGAACACTTTAGTACCTAAAAGTAATTATCACTTATACTCTTCTCTTGTCCTTGGCCGACAAATTTAGCTGTTTGTTTATGTAATTATTATTTCGTTTAGATGTCAGGGATACTCTGACGATGAGAGTTGTGGTAAATACTCGCTGAGGAATCTACGTCTGCGCATAGAAAGGGTGCTGTTACATAGAATTTAGTTTGCTTTCACTATTAATACCAGAGAGGATATAATACAGGAAGAGAGAAACAAAGAAATGCAGAAACAGCCTCAGATAATAGAAAATAAAACTTACACGTAATATCTTAGAAATGTAATGTGTTACGCTTTCATGAATATAAGAAAATATAATGGACTTATAATTTTGAGGGCTGTGATGTAGAATTTGTCATGGCGCCACTTCTATAGAAAGATCTCATATTTCATGTGTGCTTACGCTTTTAAGCCAAAAGGACGATTTCTGAACACACGTATTACAGGGATTTCAAATTTATTAATACGCAAAAAAGTATCTTAAGGACACCCATGAGTATGTGTATATACAGAATGATTCAAAAAGTTAGGGCCAAACTGAAGGGGCGTATAGAGGGACTCAGAGAGAACAGGAATCCATGTCCTCCGAAGTTATCCTGAGTCAGTCGAGGCCATTGAAGGTAGGGAAGTCTGATGACATACCGCTGAAATAACCGTATTTTGCTATTCTCCTACTAGCTTAATTTTGAATCACACGTATCCCGGGTGTTGGATAGGGAGACGAGGGTCAGTCCGCTCCCCAGACTTGACACCTCTCGATTACTACTTTTGGGGGCATGTCAAGAGTCTCGTTTACGAGACACCGGTGGACGACCCAGAACTTTTGGCCAGAATACTTTCTGCATCTGACGTGGTCCGTCAGACTCCTGGGGTATTTGAAAGCGTGCGCCAGAGTTTCGTTCGCCGATGCAATGCCTGCATTGAATGTGGAGGACGCCAGTTTTAACACTTCTTATAAATTTAGTTTGTAAGATTGTTAATGTAATTCTTGTACATTAATAAACAAACTAAAATTAAGCTAGTAGGAGAATAGCAAAGTATATTTCAGCGATATGTTATCAGACTTCAAATGCAAATTAACATAAAATAACTAACTAGCAATTGGTAAACTGTCATGTATTAGGTTTTTAATAGAAATCTGGGGTATTTAAATTTAAGATTGGGAAAACACGTAGCACACACTGGTTAATTCAAAACGGCATATAAAATGTTAAGTCCCATAATCTGAAGGGATGAGATCGACAAGGGAGTCATATTGGTAGATGGGAGGATAATATAAAAATTATTTTTTTAAAAACAGGGTATGAAAATGAGTGGTATATTAATATCTCTGAAAACAGCTCAGTGGCACGCTCTGGTAAACAGGATGTCGAACCCTCAGATTCTACGAAATAATGAGAATTTATTGACTAAATGGAAGACTATTAGTTTCTAAAGAAGGTACTTATTCGGTGGAGTCATTTTTTTGTCAAATGGTTGAGAAAAAACCAACAAACAGGCAGACCTCTTCATGAAGCGGTACGTTCATATCCTATACAAGTCATTTCTGCATAAGATACAAACAGCCCACCGTAATAGGCCCATGGCTGGATTCAAATACTTTCTGACGAACGGCAGACGTGGTTAGAAGCTCTACTAACGTCCAGACCAAATATCGTTTTGTCGTCAATCGATTTACGTAACACGACTACATTTCTGTAAATATCGTTGTCCACAAAACCCACAATCATCAACGTGAAGTAGCGATGTATTTTAAGATGGATTACAAGAGCTTAATTTAACTTAGTTTTAACCAGCGCACTCTGTGCGACATTTTAAGTCTCTGGAACTTGTATCCTGACGAAACCAAATGTCTATTTAATTCCGATTTGTTTATAATTATGTATAAATTTTGTAGGAAATGATAAATACAAGATGAAACGGAATGCTGTTACTCTGAGAACCAAAGCAAGATATTTTGACCTGAGTGGACGTATGAACGGAAAATGTAATTTCTTATGGGCCTACAACACAAATATCACTGAGATAAAATCGGGACATTCTCCTCAAAATCCAAAAAAAAAAAAACATGTTAAATTTCTTAGTACACAACGCATTTTAGGCTCAAACACTTATTATATAACCGCTTAGTAGTCCCTCCGTCTGTACTCATGTAACAAGTTGAGAAAGAATCAACATATTTTCATGAAATTTGATATTGTGGTGTATTATTAAAATTTGTCGACTTTTTGGGGGTAAAAATCGAACAAAAGTATGTTATTGTTGTTCGATACATTGCACGAAAATTAATTTCAAATGTATATACAGAGCCCTCAAGGTCATTTAAAATCAACGAATTAAAAACGACGCGTAGTTAAAATTTGTTTTAACAGATGGCAGCAATGAAAAATACTGCATGTCTTCGGGACAGAGGTGAATTAAACATAACTCATGAACCACTGCAGCCAACACTTTACGCAGACTTTCTAATAGTCTTCTTTCCCTGTCCCAACAAACGCTCTTAATATTACTAAACACAACGTCAAAATTTTGGTAATATATAACCCCTTGGGGCGTCACGACGGCTGGCGCCGTAATCACTAGAGGGGGTGGCGCTCAACGCACCCTTCCAGACGTCTGGAGTTACCCTTGATTACTTTCGCCGACCCCTCGTCCATTGTATGTTTCAAGTTTACTGTTTTGATATCAAAGATGCAGCAGTAAAGGCTAGCACCCGGTTGAAACGTACTGAACGTCTTCAGATGAACGACGATTAAGGCCATCTTTAATGTCACCTAGCCACAATAATGACCCTTATGACTATTCAAAGTTGTCTCCAATATGCCAGCTCTCAGTTTGGTTCATTTGCCCTCTGTGGGTTTCTCGAAGAACTAGACGACAATACTCACTTTAATAATCTAGTATTTTCTCTTCATATTGAGCTACTAGAAGAACTAGACGACAATGCTCACTTTATAATCTAGTATTTTCTCTTCATGTTGAGCTACCTATTAAAGAAGTCGGTAATTAATGTTAACTCGTTATTCATTAAGCTTGTTCTCCTCCATGTGATTCAGAACATTTCAGCTTCCAACAATTATGGATTAGAACTATAATTGGAATAAATTTGGTCTATAACTTTGAAGAAGTAATAAATATAAGTACGTCTGAGAGAAAAACCACTGAGACAAAGATAAAAACTTTAACTAAAACAGAATTTATCAAATTACAAAATAAATATCTTTACAGTTTAATCTCTTTTACCTTGGACCTTGAAAAAAACTTTTACCAAATTTGAGATTTCATGTTTTAATGACGACTAGTATGAAGATGATTGTCTTCTGAGATATTGCGCTGTGCAGTCTGGTAGATATTAACGGACGTTTCGGAAGAGATTACTGCCTCCATTATCAGGACGATGAGCTAACAACGGGCAGAAACTTTGAAATACCAATTGACAGACCAGGGCTGTCTTTTCCAAGCTATTTTTATATTTATCCCAAATTTCCCGCGCACATTTTGTTCATCAGCTGGTGAAACAGGCAGTAACGTAATTGAAACGTCGGTTAATACCTACGAGACTACACGGGCAAAACCCCATAAGACAGACATGTTCATATGTAACAACGGTTGAGTCATTACAGACGTAGCCATTAAGATACACACTGTAATTTCCTAAGTTATAAGTCAAGATCCTTGATATACTTTGTGTATTGGCTTTACTTCTGTCAACAGATCTGTTGTGTTTAGCCACACTGACATTTTATTGCATTATATTTCGTTTCTTTTTGGTGACGACCGTTGGAATCGAATATGGGACCCTTCAAATGCGATTACAGTAACGTACGATAAACACGGTATCGACCCAACAGTCGCAACTAATCATAAATCGATCTTAAAACCTTGCATACCGTGTAGTATCGAATCACTATATAAAATTACATGTATAAACAAACTTTGGTGGTGGTGGGATCTAACCCGTTTATTTGTATATGCAATTTTATATAATAAAAACATGTCACATGACAACTACTGCCCGAAACGGGAGCAAAGCCAGTTCCCGAAACGTCGTATATACTGAATATAACTCGCACGATGGACGTACCCAAAACGTCCTTGCAATTGTCTGCTAAATGCTACTCAATATTGAATTATTTATCTGAATGTCTGACAGACTGTCTGGTATATAACAAAATACTGTTGCTCTATGCCCTCACTAAATACGATTTGAGCCAGTTAGATCCACTCAAAAATATCAAACATCTTCCTATAAGGCCCTTTTTAATAATATCATTCCATTTCCATTTAGAAATTTTATTACTCAAGGTAATTCTAACGCAATTATATGATTTAAATATGTGCTGAAGTTATTTTTAGGGTAAATAAATCAATGTAGGTTCATAAACATACTATTTAAATTAAAATGTAAATGAATGGAGTTTTTTTATTATTCATATTCAATAGCTAGGGAAAACTTGTAGCAAATCAGAGTGAGAATTGACACAAGAGGGCCATCTATAAATGCGTCGCCTGCATTGAATTCAAATTCAATTATGACTCTGATTTCATTCACTAAACTCGTCGACAAGTATGATGGCGGTAGAGTCTTGAACGTGTCTGCGCACGTGCCTTCACGAATCCATACGCTTCACCGGATTAGTGTAAACTACTCAGCTACAGGTACTTCAAGCGTGAAGTAGACGCCATTTTCACCTCTCTCTAATCGTCATTCGTCTGTTTTGGTTACGTTAGATTCTGTAGGCTCGTAGCCGTATAAACGTTCCATGTGAACAGCAAAAACGTCATTGAAAAAAATTGGGTTATGTTCAAGTTTCATGTTTAAGTTTGGGTTTAATAATTACTACCGTCTGCCCTGTTGCTAGTTACTAGTCAGCCAACTATAAAAACTAGTATCAATAAATTATCTAAATGAGAGCAACTGATTTGGCTGGAGCTATATCTAGGATTCTCAAACGCAAAGTCAAGTCATGTAGATAAGCGTACCATAGTTTGAAAATATGAGATGCAAGTGATAAAGAATGAAAATACGAGTAAAAAGGGAGAGATCAAATATAACAAGCTGCTACAGTCTGCAGACGTGATTAGGAAACAATTTCCTGAGGGCCAACTGTCAAAGAAATGTTGGGATTATTTCTAATAATATTTCCAGCTGGCCAGAACGCCCAGCACATCCCACGATTGTGATCGCCAAGTAATCAGTGCTCCAGATCTCGCAGCCAAAGAACAGTAACGAATCAACACCGCGGGCTTGCACACGTTGCAGGCCGCCCTCAACTGCAGAATACCCTAGCGCAGAAACATTTCTCTTTGCATATGCTACACAAATTTTTAAGAACACACAATGGAAATATGTTCCGAGCTGGCTGTACTTGTTTTATTTAACGACACTTTTCAATTACATTCCTTACAAGGCGTGAAATGTTAAATAAAAATTATGTTTTCAGAAGGTTGTTGTCTGTTTAAAGGCATTCTTACGTCGAAACTGTTGTCTAGAAGGAGGGTCTTACTGATTGCGGTTTTCCGCGCCGTGTAATATCACAGGATTACATGGCACCATAATCTAATGCTAAAATCGACACTTTCACCTCCATTTTAACCTCAAATCTAAGACGGTTATAGAGGTTAGACTGTTTAAATTAAAATGATATGAAATGTCTTTTCCTTACGATAATTTTTACTGGGTAAGCAGTTGTATAAACTACAATATATGCATTGTATTAATATTTTGTTGTAATGCTTTAATCTTTACAAAATAAAATGCTACGTGTTGTCTCTGGTTCAGAGAGTGGCTGGTTCCATCAAACATAAAACTACTTCGGTTTTATACAAATGTGTCATAAAAATTATTATTGATTATCACGTGAAGTACATAAATATTTAAGATACTAAACTGAGCTGACAAAAATATGAAAAACATAAAAATAACAGTCTCAAACAACACAGAATACGAATATACCAGGTTTATATTTAATAATAAGAATCGCTAAATTAATCATAATATAAGTTAATAGCTGGTAACAAATTCTTCTATATTTGGTAAAGTTACAATATTTGTGAGTAAGCATAATATTCAATACCCTATATATATTAAAATAAACAGTCTTTTAGCTATAGCCTAATTCAATTCTATCTTCTCACAAAATTAAATTTTCACATAGGCCCACAGTTTAAAATATAATTTTACCCACATCTTCATTAGAAGTAACATCGTTACATCTACAAGAGATGAACTCTTAAGCAGATGAAGAAAACTTACTAATGCACAGATATTTGATTTTCATCCATAGGCCTATCTAAAATCGTTAGGGTAATTTAGTCAAAGTGTTTCGGAACTTCTGATACACTGTGCGAGTGTAAGAGACGAGAAACGTGTAATAGAATGATTTCGTTTGAAATCTCAAGGAAAGAAGGCAGGCAGGAGACCAAATCCTTTGTGGGAAAATGGATCTTAGCAACACAGTACGAGAACGGAAAAAATAAATGACTTCGAAGCTTATTCTGGTTAAAATAATATCGAAAATATATGATGCCCTTTCATCAAACATTCATTCATGAACTTCGCTACATTTTCTGAAGCTTTATTCTAAGTTGTCATAGATTCCGGTCATGGGAAGTAATTTAATATTCTCTAAATCAATAATATTTTGTTTGAAGATTGTGTAAGAACAAATTTCTTGTGTTTTGTCTTCAGAGGCCAACTGGTCTTATCCCGCATTAGCTAAGGCAGTTTGCTCCAACCAGAGTCCCGCGGGACACATCCGGCCCTAGTCTAATTGTAAACGGGAAAGCGAAATTATATGTTAATTAGTTACTGATTAAATCAATTATTTGTTTTAATCCGTCTGATCACAATATAATTTTTATTTAAAATTTCTTATAATTAAGATAATAAAATATCATTCATGTTCCATATCGATCGATCGATATGGAACATGAATGATATTTTATTATCTTAATTATAAGAAATTTTAAATAAAAATTATATTGTGATCAGACGGATTAAAACAAATAATTGATATAATATTCACAATATGACGCAATTACACTATCTTACTGATTAACACAAACTCAACTATTTCGTGATTAGTATCTGGTCTACTGTTTTACGTGCAAGTGGTACACATTCTGTTTATTCTAAAACCCTTCCTAAAATATAAGTTTCCCAGATAAATACTGGGTCAGACATAAGCTATTGCAAGAGTAAATTTAAAATAACATACAACTGTATAGTAATTTTTGTATATTTCAATAAGTGTGCTCGAGGTTTTCGATAATATTGATATTTGAGCTGACATTTGTGAATAATTATTGTTAAAGACAACGAAATCTGGCTATTAGTTTAAAAAAACAGTATCAGGTTCTTAGGTTAAACAAGAAGGACGAAATCTGGCTATTAGTTTAAAAAAAACAGTATCCGGTCCTTAGGTTAAACAAGAAGACTTCTTAGTCAGAAGAATGAAAAGGTTTGGACAACCCTGAACTACGTTATACCAAAACGTACGTGATAACGGAATTTGAGTGTACATTTTTAATTTCTGTATGTTCTTGCCAAGCAAACTTGATTAACACGTAAACGACATTTTATGATACTTGTCATGTTTAAACAAGGGTAAGATATTGTTGTCCCAAAGAGACATGGAAAATGCTACCATATGAAATAAACAAGACACTCCTACCAACATTATGAAGCCGCCATCAGGTTGGACAACCAGCGGGTATATAATGTGTAATGTTTATAGTTTACAGCTTTGGATGGAGACTGTCTCTCTCCATGTCGAAAGCGGTTATCAAGTCCGGTTGTTAGAATAAAAAGATGATTACAAACGTAATAAATTGATTGGGCGGGTCCGTTCTATAGCCGTATCTTTTATTTACATTAATAAAAACAAATCTCGAAGATTCAGCCTTCATTCAAGTGTTTTTTAAGGCTCACACACGAAAAATATTTGTTTACAGAATATATGGATACGTTTTTAATCGAGTACATGTAATTTCAAAAGTGTAACAACAATTATTCAGTTATCGTTAAAAAGTCGTTTACATTCTGCAACATCGTCAACTTTATATTTTAAATATTAGGCATGAATGACAACGTTTGGGCATATTCATCATCATCATCATCAATATCAGTGTTATTCAATTTAAACAACAAATAAGACCAGTGTTAAAGATTTCCGTCTTCTGGGTTGTTGCGCCGTGTAGTCTGGTCGATGTTAACCAACATTTCGGAGGTCATA
>NW_019060597.1:418987-439362 GCF_000696155.1 Zootermopsis nevadensis | reverse complement strand
ACCAGACTACACAGCGCAACAACCCAGAAGACGGAAATCTTCATACTCATCGCCCTGATGACGGAGGCAGTATGACCTCTGAAACGTTGGTAAACATCGACCAGACTACACAGCGCAACAACCCAGAAGACAGAAATCTGCATAATCATCGCCCTGATGACGGAGGTAGTATGACCTCTGAAACGTTGGTAAACATCTACCAGACTACACAGCGCAACAACCCAGAAGACGGAAATCTTCATACTCACTGCTGTGGAAACCTCAAATCTTACAACACCAGTGTTACTTTCACCTCAGAATTTCACATTTTTATAGCTGTCTTTTCCTTTCGGATGCCAGTACAAACTCTTTCATATTTTGACCTATACAGTTAAATAGGTTTCCGGACATAATCATGTCTAATGTAAACAGATGAAGCATTAGAAATTAAATAAATGACGCGTTAATCTCAAGTGGAATCTGTAAACGAATGAATTATTGTCTACAGCCTAACAGCGGTTTGGAGGTAAAGCTCCACACATTCACGACCACAACAGTAAATGTAACTCAGACCGCTTGTCTCGAACGAAGGAGGCCCATTTAGACTGGAAGCTGGGTTAGTTAGTTAGTTAACCGAGCATTTACGGCTTACAGCAGAATGATTAATTTGTTCTACAGAGTTAATTTGTAGACTGGAGTAATTTTCACAATGGCACAGTGCTATAGGACGAGAAGTTCATACTTTAAAACCCGCAAAACGTGCAAGATAAAATAAATTTACTAAAGAAATTTGATCGTTGAACGGAATGTAATTTGCATCACAATTACGATCTCATTCAAAGAAACGATCGTCCGGAAAATCGGAAATATTCGGCGGGGTCCTAGAACCCTGAAGAGGAATTTTGAGGTCAATGCCACTACATTCCACAGATTCTCAGTGCAGGGTGTTTTTATTTTAGTATATAATAATATTTGATAGGGAAGTATAGAAGCCAAAAAGGCTAAAAATATATTTACCTGCTACGACATTACTGGTGTGACTGCATGCTACAGTTATTCCACGTTGCAGCCAGGCCATCGACGTACTCCATCGCGATTAGATCTCAATACTATAATTATAAACATAATTATTATGCTTACCGATTGTAGTGGACAGCGCTATAAGCGGTGGGCGGAATCGAGCAGTATATAACAGCTTTACTACAGTCTGACTTTTTAGTCATGACTGCTGAATTACGCATCAGGGGAAGCCCGCAATGCCTGCTGCATTCCTTTCTCCTTAACTAAAAACTGTAAAGCGAACGGCGACAAGATGGAATTGAATGATACTTTTCGCTCACTGTTTTGTGACAAACAACACTGCTTAGATCCTGATCTGTTGGTTTACACTGTCCACTGAAGGGCAGATTTGTCCGTTAGTGGGAGGCTCTTCTAATTGTTCGACAAACCCATGACGTCATTATAATGTTGACGATGTGTGGACTCGTGATAGATTCCAAAGGTTCGGAGAAATATAATGTTAACATCTTACCCGGTGTCCTACGTGAGTGATTAAGTGTGAGCGGTGCGAGTTGCGTGGGTGAAGCGGAAATATCAAACTGGCTGTTTGTGTGGCGCTGTCCTATGTTACAGCGAAGCGGTCGCCGGCCAAAGCCGAGATCAAATATTTTGATATTTTCGAGCAGGTCGCTGCGCTGGCCAGTAAGGCGCATGCGCAAGGAAGCTCTGACTGTGCATGCGCAGGAAGGCCGTGTGTTTCTCTCACGCAGGACACAACAAGCGATTTTCTTATGTCATATGACACCCCATGCTGCTTATGCAGCTCGCACAGCTCGCTTCTCAAGATTAAACCCATATTAACGTAGCAGCTATTTCAATGCAGCCATAAAGCCTGGTCATAGAAACATGCAAACATTTTTCAACATAGTACCGCAGTATCGACAGTCATCTGTCCTAATATGAAAAGGTCGATTCGTCAGGACTTTAATCATCTGCAAACATATGTCCATACGATATGTACAGTGCACATGTTACTAAGCCAAAGCTGGAACACTTTTTCACGCTAAAGATAATCATCAAAATATTTCAACTGTGTGCTCACAGATTAATTTTATTTTACGGAGTTTAAACGCAGCGGGCAATCGAAACTTTTTATCATATTATAAGGTATATCATATATTGGGGGTGTTAGAAAAATATGACTGAAGAATTGAGGAAAGTAACATTTAAAGGTATAATCTGTCACTCACGTAAAGAAACTGAGAAAAAATACAAAAACCTCTACCAGAACAGACGGTAAATGACCGAGATTTAAACCAGATACGTCCTGAAAGTGAGTCAGACGTGTTACCGCTACGCTAACCCCAGCGGTCGATCAACTAAATATGTTACCAAAACTACAGGGAATTTGAGGCTTCAGGACATCTGTAAAGGACCAAGAATAACATCATCCTGTCAGGATCTCAGACACTACTCTAGAATTAGGGACATGAAAGTGAATGGATGTAAGGTCCATATCGTAATTCTTTTTTATCAGATCTTCAGAGGTTCAGCTGTATTTTATCTTCATGGGGGGTAGCCCCTAGCATAACTTCTAATTTGTTGATTACGGTGCAGTGTAGGATGATAGAAATAATCAAATACATCCCGGACACACACGTGGTGCGGTAGCGCTGAGCCAGCCTGCTCTGTCGATGTAAGCACAACGCCAAACAACTTGCGCACTACGCCATATTAGTGCCACGTAACTTCCAACAGACAGTAAACGGCAAAGTCCTGGGTTCATTTGAAGTGAAAAGGGTGGATATATTAGTTTGTAAACGTTGCTGGTCGCTGGATGTCAAAGTTCATTAACGAATGGTGTCATTAAAAACATTAATATCCATAACAAAGAGAGAGTAACACTAATTTTGGGGTTATGTACTGAAATTAATATGAAATTAAAACAGTGGGATTTTTTTAGGCAAGGACAGTTCAACTCTCGTCTTCCCCCAACATGCGTGATAATCATAGTATTTTTTAAATCCAACTAAAATGGGCTTGTAACAATTAGTAATAAATTAAGAAATAAGTCCGTGGGCCTGGCTGT
This sequence comes from Zootermopsis nevadensis, assembly GCF_000696155.1. Next base: position 436,295 of record NW_019060597.1, on the reverse strand, counting down.
AGTGGTACCATGTCTGACGTAGCCACTCTGTTTTACGCAAAGCAAGTCAGGTCTGTTGCCGAGTTATTCAGAATAGATGGTCAGAAGGGCCACTGTAAAAACCAGCACGATACGAAATGTTTCAAAAGATTAAAATACACAATCCTAGTCATGCACACTTAAGGGATGAATACTCACAGAGTGTGTCTGAGAATGGATCTACGTGGGACAGGAGGGTGGAGAAAACCGAACGTACCCCATAATTAGTAAACTTCACTCACCAAATATTCTTAGGATGATCAAATCTAGGAGGATGAGATTGGCAAGGCACGTAGGGCGCATGAAAAAATAAGAAATGCAAACAAAATTATTTTTAAGATGATAATGTTGCGTCATATTGTGTTGAATATATACTTGCTCAATTTTATCAGTCTAATCACAATAAAATATTATTATTAAAAAACATGTAGTGTAAAAGATGATGCTCTAATGTAAATCGAACATTTCGATAGAGAGCATCATTTTAATATATTTTAAATATTTAAATGTTAATTGTAATAATATTTTAATATTTAATAATAATATTTTATTGTGATTAGACTGATAAAATTGAGCAAGTACAAAATTATTTTTGTAAATTCTGAAAAGAAGATACAACTCGGGATACCAAAGAATAGATGGAGGATAATATTAAAAGGGATCTTAGGAAGAAAGGTTTGAAGGTTGTGGATTTTATGTATCTGGCTCAGGATATGAACCGTTTTGTACACGGCAATGAACCATCAGTAGCCATAAAATGCGAGTAATTTCTGGACAAGCTGGGAATACTATTACTTTTAAGAGGACTGTACTACAAATCGAAGACAATACGTAATAAGATAAAGTATTTATAAAGAATCTCATTCACTTTTTGGTGGGGCTCCATTCTCCGTTTAAATGGTACAAGTGATCACGACTTTATCATAACGATCTACTAGTTCCGCCTTATTAGAGGAGCTACAATTTGTAATGACGTCACTGGCTAGGAACTTCGTTCAACAATTCGCGATAATCGACGTTTAATATGGGGCAATCACAACTGTTGAAGCATTAAGATAATCGCGCACTATGCTACAATCTTACAAATACGGGTCTAAGGCGTCATTAAATAAGTTATTGATACATTTGATTCCGGTAACTGCACGCAGTTAAAATATTCTGGCTGGCTAGCTGGATGGATGAAATTCTGTTAGTAGCATAGCGCTTTCAAAAGCTGGTGCGATCGGAAAGTTTCAAGGCTGTGTCAATAGAGGGCGAACCGGATGTAGTACGAGCTTCTGCCGCTAGGAGTTGCGGCCTACATTCATAGTGAATCAGTGTGCCAGCCGGCATTATCGAATTAGCATTTGTTTCTTAGTTACGGGCGTTTTGGTAGTGCGATTTCGGAATGGCGTGTGCATCAAATTTTGCCAAAGACTCGCCAAAACGGCTACGGAAACCTATTAAATGCTCAAGCAAGCATTTGGGGAGTCCGCAATGGGTCGTGCACAAACTTTTGTGTGGCATTCACGTTTTAAAAATGGCCGAACCTCTGTCGATGATGACGAGCGTTCTGGACGACCATCTTCGAGCACAACGCCCGAAAATGTTACGAAGATTCGGCAGGCCATTCCCGAAGCTCGACGTCGTACCATCAACGACTTGTGCGACCTTGTTGGGATAGGCTATGGGACCTGTCAGCTGATTCTAAAGGAAGAACTCCACATGCGACGCATCATGACAACGCGCCAGCGCACACCGCCCTCAAAGTTCGCCAGTTTTTGGCCTCAGACACCATGGCCGTCATTCCGCACCCTCCTTATTCGCCGTGTGCCTTCTTCCTCTTCCCAAAGATGAAAATTCAGCTAAAGGGAATGAGATTTGAGACGATAGAAGAGATTCAGGCAGAATCGCAGATGGTGCTTGACAGGCTGACAAAGAAAGATTTCCAGGGATGCTTCCAGGCTTGGCAGCGGCGCTGGGATCGTTGTGTTCACTCCTAGGGGAACTACTTCGAGGGTGATGGATGAATAATTCAATACCTGAGATAAGTGTACGGGTTTTTATACGCGCAGTCTGGAAACTTTCCGATCGCTCCTCATATGTATTTACAGGCGTGTTCATCAAGTGTTACAACTGACATGTTAACATCCATGTTTTTCAAGTTACACAGAAATTAGAATAACATCCACAAGATATAATTATATACTGAGTGAATAAACCATCACTACTAAGGCGAAACTGTTCTCTGTTATTAAATACAGCGAAAAAAAATTAAATAATTCGTTTAATATCTGGTCCAAAGGCGTATTAAAACAGAGCTTTTGAATATTGCTTTTTCCTACTGAAGAAATTATTATCACAAGATTTATGGTCTTACGCGAAGTGATCGTTAAATTTTCCTCTCTAAATGAAAACTGAAATTACTCTCGACAATTTCCCATAAAATTCTGCAAAATGAAATTCAATCAAAATCGGTTTATCCATTCACGAGTTTATTCAGATTGATGGATAGAGCTATAAAGCGATTTTAACGCACCTTCCGTGGGGTTGTGAACGCATCTAGCTAGAACTTACATTCATTGTTACAACCAAAATATTGTGTACGAAGACTTCCCTTTGAAATCGTTACAGTTGGTCCATTCGTTTTAATTTTTGTTCATTTTTTTATACACTGGTCATTTAACATCAGCAAACGAAAGGAAGTCATATTGTATCAAGATGCCCATCGTCTGAATTGTAGTTTGCCAACGTTTCAGAGATGTTTTGTTCCTCCATCATCATGGCGATGGTCGCGACGCACTAAACAAGATGACAGCTAGCTTCGTATTCGGCGACGCGAGAACTTGAAATCTCACTTCATAGACTATCAGCCAATCGCCATCACAGAACACGTCTCTCATTAAACATTTCCGAAAACACTAGGCATCAGGGTGAGAGGAATTGAAACGTGGTGAGAAAGCATCTTTAAAGAATATATAATAAACACAACCGTGGTATTGTAACAGTGTTGTAACGTTTACAACACGGGTTGTAGAATTCAAATGGAGACAATAAATACAGGGCAGGTTCTTAAAACAGTTTATTCCCTCTCTGTATTAACGTAATAACAATAAACACGAGAAATACAATTTTCTGTTGTAGTGAAGCGATCATTTTTAAGTTAAGTACTTTAGGTTAGATGGTTTTGTAATCTAAGTGTTGGTTGATTTTGAGTGGGATATGTTGTTTTGTTGTGTCTTATTGTTTTTGTTGTGTCCTTTTTTATTGTTTTGTTCTGTCTCTGTGTTGATGTATCTCATTGTTCTGTTGTGTCTCATTGTTTTGCTGTGTCTTATTGTTTTTGTTGTGTCCTTTTTTATTGTTTTGTTCTGTCTCTGTGTTGATGTATCTCATTGTTCTGTTGTGTCTCATTGTTTTGCTGTGTCTTATTGTTTTTGTTGTGTCCTTTTTTATTGTTTTGTTCTGTCTCTGTGTTGATGTATCTCATTGTTCTGTTGTGTCTCATTGTTTTGCTGTGTCTTATTGTTTTTGTTGTGTCCTTTTTTATTGTTTTGTTCTGTCTCTGTGTTGATGTATCTCATTGTTCTGTTGTGTCTCATTGTTTTGCTGTGTCTTATTGTTTTTGTTGTGTCCTTTTTTATTGTTTTGTTCTGTCTCTGTGTTGATGTATCTCATTGTTCTGTTGTGTCTCATTGTTTTGCTGTGTCTTATTGTTTTTGTTGTGTCCTTTTTTATTGTTTTGTTCTGTCTCTGTGTTGATGTATCTCATTGTTCTGTTGTGTCTCATTGTTTTGCTGTGTCTTATTGTTTTTGTTGTGTCCTTTTTTATTGTTTTGTTCTGTCTCTGTGTTGATGTATCTCATTGTTCTGTTGTGTCTCATTGTTTTGCTGTGTCTTATTGTTTTGTATCTTATTGTAGGCTACTGCCACCGGGTATAAACCCATTTGCAGTCAATAATAAATAATAATAATAATAAATAAATATATTGGGCGAAGTTCAACGCAACTTAAAATGATAAGAAGCAAAGTATATTTAAAAGATCGCTGTCTTCTGGGTTGTAGCGTCGTGCATTCTGGTAGAAGTTTACCAACGTGAACGCCCTCTGAAACGTCGATAAACTTTTACCAAATTACACAGCTCTACAACCCAGAAGACAGACGTCTTCGCCGACGGAGAAAATTAATTCTTTTAAGATTTTGCTGGTGTGTACTTCCAGCAAAATATTGGTGTAGTTTCAGAGATATAAAATTCTTGTATATGTTTGGCCATTTACGCTGAGTTTCGTTTCATAATTTCAAAAAATTCGATTCTCTTTTGAAGCATCATCAGTCCTTGTACATTACGCTCATTAAAACATACATAAAACACGTATAGCTATTATGTCGGAAACTCTCGGTATGTAAAATCTCATTCAATTCTACAATGAAACATGGAACTAGCCGATACAGTGCTTGTTCCGCGCTACTGTGCCAGTTGATTTATGTCGAGACTATACCCGGTGGCTTGTAACAAAATTTTCCTCGCCCCGCCCCAATTTAAGACACTTCTCCCCCAACACACTTGAGATACATATCTGCCTCCAAATGACGAGTTTCGCGGAAGCCAAGCCGTGCATAAAAAAGCCAAGTGAATAACCCAGAGTCCTTCCTCCTACTTGTATTGGCAACTCACCCCTAGTAGCAAGAAAACCAACGGGTTCTTTCATGTCGTGCCAAGATTTCATCTTGTTTCAATCTGGCTTTCAGGTTTAATTTGGTAATGGCTATGAACTTCATGTCAACGGACCGTAAGAACATATATGTCATAAAGACATTTGACAGACGGAACTTACACACAGATTAACCTTCGCTGGAGATGATTTCAACAACTACCGTTTTTAAAACAGCTGACAGTTATATTTAATTGTAAACAGGTATATAGAGATAGATCATAAATACATTTCCCTTTCTTAAAATCTTCAAATGACGATCTGTAAATAAACCAAACGAATGAAGCAAGAAGCCAACGGAATAAGTGGCTATATTAGTCGTCACAAAATTGCATGATTCAAGGTCACACCCCCAGCCTCACCACGCGGCTCGAAGGTAACAATACGACGTCAGAATTGCTACTCTGAGAGTTTTGAGCTGGTTTCACTCTCTCGGTTTATATTGTTGATGTTGCAACGTTATACGATTTAAACTGACCTTGAAACACGTTATTTGGTGACGGATACTCAAGTGAAATATTTAACAAGTTTGTTACAATGACGAGTAGAAAACATTATTTTATTATTCAATAAATTTCCTCCTGTTATGACGCCTGAAGGTTCACAACCATCAGCACAAAAGCAAATTAAAGAATTCTTTACTGCATCGGTCGTATATCAGACCCTCAAAAAATGTTCCTAACTACTTTCTTAATATTGTCTTTATATCTGTGCTTTCAGATCCAAAATCATTTCTAAAAACAAATTTTCTATGCAATTAGACTATTGTTTCTTATTCTTCTGTTGAATACTGGAAGACCTGGCTATTCACCGTCTGTGTTCGTCTGATACGACTCGTCAAATTGGGCAACGAAGGGTTCGATATCTGTTCCTTGTACTACATTCTTCTGAATCTTCGTCACATGGCTGTACGCTGGTTCGCATTCGTCATCACTCACCAAACCTACTGCATCTTTCTTAGTTCCAATTTCAAGAGGAAATGTCTGCCCTTATGTATATTTCTGTTGATTTTCATCATTCCAGCTACACTGAGCTCTGCAATCTGTTAACTGAGTGACCTCTCACTTTTAACGTTTCGCCAGTGCAATAACCCTATTTAAAAATTATTATTTAGTGTTCGTGTGAATGGGGTAATTGTTGGGATGCCACGGAGAAACCGGGGAAGCCCCCGGAGGAAAACTCCGTGTTGCCTAGACCACGGCCTTGCCCAACACAAGTTATAAATTCGGGCACCGCCGGGAATCGAACCCGAGACCCCAGAATTACAAGGCCAGCGTTCTAACCGCTAGACCACCGTGGCGTGTAACCCTATTTATAACCTTTAAATGTTGTTATTAATTTAAACTGTTCCCATTTTCGTAATCCATTTTTACATTGGATGTTTATTTGAACTGAAAATGCCTTCTCTATATTATGGCGTATTCTGAAAGTACAGTACAACCCCAGTTTACGACGAGTAATAATGATACTGTTGGGCTGTGAGCTATTACATTCTTCAATGTTGATTAAATTAAAAAAAAAGTGATACTCCCTTGTCTTTGTGATAGATTTAAAATTCAGTACAGAATTCTTCTAGTAGGCAATCGGTCTTAGGAGTATTTGTTTTCATTGTTATATTTTCTTCAGTCCGCCAGAATTTCTGAACCGTCGGGTTACTATCAATTCACGTTGCACTTAAAAGATAATATTCCTGGTTTACTCTAGCGCTTTCAAAATTGTGTAAGATTTGAGGTTTTCACGCCAGTGAATCTGAAGATGACAGTCTTCTGGGTTGTTGCGCTGTGTAGTCTGGTAGATGTCCACCAACGTTTCAGAGGTCCTTCCTGCCTCCTCCGAAACGTCGGAAAACTTCAAACAGACGCCTGATAATGACCTAATCGGAGTCGAAACATGTAGCGTAGATAAATAAAGCTTGTGAAGACGTTTATTCGTGATTTTTTGGTGCATTGCTTCTTGTTCGCAAATTTGAGAAGGTCCCTTCAGTCTTTGTTTGAAATGCAGACGTCATACTGACCGACAACGTTGGCCATCAAGAAATGGTGAAGTATTGCTCTAGCCTCTGCGTCGAGACCGGCTGTGGGTTCCACCAAGCACCCTGACCACTGCGTACCAGGGTCCTTTCACGGTGGTAAAGCGCGGCCGGTGAGTGATTTATATATTTCCCCTCCCCCAAGCGCCTATATAGTGTATAGTGGGACAGTTTTACTTTTACGTAATTTATTTTTGTAACATTTGTAACGGTGAAGTGCTGTGTTGTCTTCGCGGTACGGGCTAATTTATTAAATAATATTTAGACGAGCTTAGGCTTCAAAGGTCGAAATAGTAACTCTTCCAGAAGTGACGTCATCGACCTATATGTAAAATGATCAGTAAATAAAGACCTTTAAGAATCTGTAACGTATTTTATTGTAATTATAATTGTTTATAAATTTATTGTAATTTTAATGAACCAATGTGTACAATTTTCAATGCATCTGGCGCGTTAAGCGCCCGCCTCTCGAAAACCGTAAGAGATGGATCGGGACATATTGCGTACGAAATACGTATTACCTCTTGAGCTCTCCATATCTGTTTTCAGATCTTACATATCACAAATGGTTTAGGTTCTACAAACATTTATTTATACAAATAAGGGCGCATCGCACTTCACGTTACTGATACATTTGCGTATTTACGTCAGATTCTCCGGAACCGTGGTTCCACTGTCAATTTTTTAATTTGTTATGTGATAGGCTGGAGAGACCTCGATGTCTTGTGCTCGCTTTACGCACTTGTTAACCGGAAGACTTGATTCTGAACTGGCTGGCAACAAAGCAGTGAATTCACTGCCAGAACAATGAGACAGGAAAAAGGGCACTTCGTAATTGTTGCAGTGATTCTGTACAACCAGGAAGAACCAAGCGGAAAGCGTCCTGAGATCTTGTTGGTCTTGAGTTACGACAGGAAGACTTCCTTTCTCGCTCTGTGGTCTGAGCGCGAACTAAATTCATTCCGAGGGTCTGATAAGAGACAGCCCCATTACAGCTCGGGTAATAAATAACCAGCTTGTAGCTGGCTGGGTGTTTGTTTCACATAAACTATTCTAACAAACTATTTACTGAATATACGTATCAAATCTAAAACTTCTTGACGATGGTGAAGAGTCAATTGAATAAAAATTTCCTTGGATATTATCCATCGTCTAGTAAATATAAAACGTAAAACGACGTTTCGGAGATGGGACTCTATCTCCGTCTTCAGGTTCCTACACAGTTGGGCCCACTAGATAGAGCTAATCCCTATCTCCGGTCCGGAGGAACCTGAAGACGGAGATAGAGTCCCATCTCCGAAACGTCGTTTTACGTTTTATATTTACTAGACGATAGATAATATCCAAGGAAATTTTTATTCTATTTACTGAATATGTTTAAATTGTTCTAAACAATAAATCTACAAAAAGACAAAGCAACTGACTAACCATCGAAACAAAGTAACGAGTAATTAAATAAGAAACTTGACGCTGTAACAATTTCCTTCATAAAGTTATAAAAAGTCTCCAGTTCATTCCAGTTCATATCTTGGTAATGTTTTGCCTAAGCTCCATTTTAATATTATCCTCCCATCTTCACCTACGAATCCCAGGCAGATTTCTTCGCTGACTTGTATTCTGTTTTTTTAACCACATGTCAAACATCATATTAAATAATTCATTATTAAATCGCGGTTAATGATACCTCGCCAGGACCAAAAACAAGTCTTTATATGTTTATACGAACGATAAAGTTGACTTTGTGTTTATTCACTGGGCATCGAAGTAAAGACCTACAAATTCTGAAACGGTTATTGGAACGAGATAAGTTAGTGGAAAGCTTCACGTTTGGATTTCGAATATTTTTTTGTCGTCAACAAACCAAAATTTCGATAATTAATCAATCAGTTATTTCAGTTTTGTTCTCTACGTAGAACAAAGTGTCCGTCTAATACAGGGTTTTTGCAGACCACAACTTCATGCAAGTATCTCTAAAATCACTATTCTCTTACTATACAAACTTTTTTTATTTGTAGTGTTCTGTCTGAGGACAGGTCCATATGAACAGGATCCTTCCATCCTTTTCTCGGACTGGGACCTGTTCATATACGTTCTTGGCAGATGATCCAGAAGTGGTTTGCCATTGCCTTCTTCTGTGTGTGAATGGAGTAATTGTTGGGATGCCACGGAGAAACCGGGGAAGCCCCCGGAGGAAAACTCCGTGTTGCCTAGACCACGGCCTTGCTCAACACAAGTTATAAATTCGGGCACCGCCGGGAATCGAACCCGAGACCCCAGGATTACAAGGCCAGCGTTCTAACCGCTAGACCACCGTGGCTATACAAACTATATTATTATAAATTAAAACCTACCCTTCTTTAACTAGACTTATACCTTACTAATTTTACTCTCTCACATTTATATTTGACAGACTCTAACATATTTTTCTCTCCTAATTTAACACAATCTTTAACGCTTTCTTAACCTTCATTACATTGCATCATTTTCGCACAAACCACCTTCAAACATCTCGCAACAAAATTAGCAATTAATGCATTCTGCGCTCATTTGAATGCGGAGACATGCTGTCGAGGGCTTGCAGCGGCCAGTGGAAATATCAGTATTACGAGCAGAGAAACATAATCTAGTCGCCGTGGATTGTTTAAGGTCTGATCACCGATCGTAGAGTTTAAGATTCCTCCTTTATTTTCGGAATATTCTAGGTCCTCGAATAAATTCTTCTGCGTTGTCCTCTGTCCCTTCCCACAAACATCCGGCCTAGTTTCTTGCGTCAACATTCCTACTTATCTGCCCTATATAACTATTCATAATAATCCTTTTATTTAGTGTTCTGTCTGAGTCCAGGTCCATATGAACAGGATCCTTCGATCCTTTTCTCGGACTGGGACCTGTTCATATACTTTCTTGGCAGATGATCCAGAAGTGGTTTGCCATTGCCTTCTTCTGTGTGTGAATGGAGTAATTGTTGGGATGCCACGGAGGAAAACTCCGTGTTGCCTAGACCACGGCCTTGCCGAATACAAGTTATAAATCCGGGCACCGCCGGGAATCTAACCCGCGACCCCAGGATTACAAGGCCAGCGTTCTAACAGCTATACCTATATAACTATTAATAATAATCCTTAAAAGACATAAATTATCAATGCATTCACCGTTACGTAGCCAGACGAATAAAATACGGTCCATTTCAATACTGCGTTTCCTTGTGTCTTCCCGATATTCGTCGAAAGTTGTAGGTACTAACTGGCATCGAAGAAACAACCTTTTGACACCAAGAATAGCAAGAGATCATATGGGCGTGTTAGCGATCGGTCCAACAGATAATATTCGTCCTCCCCACACATGCACCAGGACAATCGTTCACCTCTCAGACAGTGAATCAGCGGTAGAGGGTAATCCGAGAATAGAAGTTACGTGTCTACCTCGCTAGCCGTGAATTGGCAGGTGTAGGATCGCGTGCTGATCGCCAACCTGTAATTAATCGAGCCCACACACCTGCGAGGAGAACAAGTTATGCTCGGATTCTGAACAAGTAGATCGGCAATCTACCGTCTTGGCCTCTGACAGTTTCGAATAATATCTGCAAAGTTATGGTCAGTACAGAACTTTAAACAGAGGACGTAACATTTTTATGTGCCGATTATTTTAAATTCTTAACTTCCAACCTTTCAAAATGTCACACAAAAATTGCTCCAACGGACTATCAGCCAAATAAGAAATGTTTTCTGGAGTGGCAATATATTTTACGTTTGTTTTAAAATATGTCGATCGTCCTGGATTTGATCTGGTACAAAAGATTATATCAATTTGTTTTGGAATTTTAACCTCGCCCTATTAAATATTATAAAATCAATAAATACACCCATTTCTTTGTCTCTGAACGACAATGCCTGTATATACAACGCGAGTGTGTATATAGGACACCTTTCTCCTGATTACATATGAACCATCCATATCTTGAATAAAACCTTTCATTTTGTTTCGTCATTAAACAATTTAAACGTATCAACCCACTATTCAGCATGCAAGCTGTCAGTAAGTGAAACCTGGCGTACCTAGTCGAAGCCGTTTGTCCACCCTGATCACCTGTCCGCGCCGTTCTCCTCGCGTTCTTCAGCTGTTTTCATTTTGCTACATAACAATTCCAGCAGTAACTTATATTCCAGTTCCAACTGGAGAAATATCTAGTGAACCGCGCCCTGTGCCTGCGGGGTGCTGAAAGTGGCGCCAACTACACGCAATCTAGTGTAACACACGCCCAAATAAATAACAATCACGCCACGCTGTTCAGAACTAAAGAAAACGCTAAGACATTTCGATGGTTACTGTCTTTCAGACGACAGAAACATTCTCTTCTGTGTAAGCTTCATTTTTAAGCATCCCAGGGCCTAAGTTCTGAAACTCTTGCACAGTAGTGGATGCAGACACGTGCAGAAATAAAGCAGAACACAACAGCTGCAGGCAATTTCTCATCGTCGTCTCTCTGTGATGTATGAATGACGTTCTTGCTTTTTAACACTGCTTCTAGGCAAATATCAGGAGTCTACGAAGACGTATGGAGAAAGAAGGAAAGATACTCGCGTAACCACCACGCCACCTCCTGGGTGACTAGTTAACTTCGCGTTGTGGGAAAATTTACTTTCGTGCAAATAGTCCATGCCCAGAAGGGTACCATGCAGGCTGGTGTAAAGATGACTCTAGGGATGTACCAGGGACGAATTATGGCACCTGTCCATCAACAGCCTCACCACGTTCATGTCAATTGGTTTCAATATTTCGTTTTATACGCCTTTCATGCTAATGTACTCACTATTCATGATTTACGTTAAATGTTTTGCAGGTCTACGTTCTGCCGTTAAATAACGTAATAAAAACATGAATTTGTATCATGATATGGACGTCTACCCCGAGGGCCGAGCCTGGTAGCAACCAGACGTTACACAGAGTATTTCGGGCTTTCTGGGGGTCACTCGTTTCTCGCAAAGAAAAAATGATATTTGTGCTTACGACCACCTTATGGTCGTGACACATTTGGGCTCCGGAAACAAATCACACCGACTTGATTTTCTCGGGGATTTCTGTAGCTGTCTTCTCCCCAGAAATATATTTGACAAGCTGACCAACTGTTGTCAAAAAATACTGTGCTACGTGTAGTCGATTACAAAATAGATTTCGTACGTACCTGACCTTAAGAACTTAATGAAAAATAAGGATGGGACGTTCATATATAATGCCTTGTTTTTTGTATTGTAAAAACTGTACGGGCTGTGTCTATAAATGAGAGTTAAACCTTTCAATGTAAGAAAAAGGGAATCAGAATAAACCCCTTAGCCACTTCGGTTTTTTCATGAGTGTCATCGGCTAATGATTCTCGTTACGATCCACTCAACGACTGGGGTTGGAGGCAGACAGACAGAGAGCGACCGAAGAGATATTCACAGTCGAATAGTTTGATTGTACTGCGCTGTCCCCATGAATAACTTAATTTAGAAGCATCCCACAGTTTCGATGTTAATGTATCGCACTACCCGATGGATGAGTCTTATCTGGTCCCAGAACCCGTTAGTAGGACAAGTTCCTATGTAGCAAGTCGTTAGTCGTGGTTTCGTTTATAAAACGACGCTGTATCCACTATTTAAATTGTGTATGGTACCCAGAAAATTTTCGAGGACAAGGCTTTAAATGTAAGAGCAGTTGTTTACATCGTTGTTTACGTCTCGTATAATATTTGTGTATTTTACATCAACTACTGAGGACATTTTGTGTAGCTGTAAATGGTGATAACCATGAATGACTTGCGTGTCATTCTTTACGGTTTGTATAAAAGTTACAGAAGTCAGTTGAGTTTTATTGGTTTGGATGTAGCCCGCGACGTATAAGGAGTCAGATGTACCTCGCCCTGCTATCGATATATATCGATCTGGCCGGTCTTCTAATTGGACAATACAGATACAGGAAGTATCGACGGACGGATGGACCCACACCCAATTGCGTTTCCGTTAGTAATTTAACGTTCCAACCGGGAGCTGGAACCGTGTGTTAAAATGTTTCCTCGCCAGTGAGAATATGCATTTGTTGGTCAGACTAATCTTGTTATCAAACCAGATCATATGCACGATTACACTTTTCATAACATGAAATAACTTCAAGTACACGTAGAATGTAGTGACGTTGTAATAAGAATAATAAGATAAATTATAAAAAAAAACACTGATAGTACTGAATATAGTATTTTAAGCCCTACGGGTTTGAAAACACTGAGTGGTTTCAGAGGTTACTCACTGCCTCAGACCCCTCCCTAAAGGAGATATAACATGACAAAATATATAACCTCCAGCTGAAGTCAGAGTTAGAAACAAACCCGGAACCTTCCGAAAATGTAGGACAGTGCTAACCTTTCAACCGCTACCACTGACGTTCTTAAACACCCGGAAACAGTTTGAGAGACCTGAGATTAAACAATAATGGACTAGAAGTAGAAATGATTTTTGAAGACCGGACCGAGTCAAATTAGAACGCAGCTGAAGGATGTCTAGACAAATAGAGGACAGGACCTGAACGTAGAACCTGCCAAGCAATCTAACGGAAAATTCGATTTTCTTGTCCAATTAGTAATCAGATTACGGCGCTGCGATAAATTAACGCCACTTGGGTGGGCCATTTTGATTCCCAATGGACGTTGACCGCTGCTGACCTGTCAACAGGCTCCAGACCATTGTCGCCAAGGACCTTACCTCAACGACAGAGCATATTTAACCTTTCAGTGAAATAAAATGTACCACCTCCTTTAATATCCAACAACTGTGGAAGTATATTTATGGGCTCGTATAATTTTCAAAATAAAGATCGATTTCGTCTCTTGGCAGAATGAATAAACTGATTTTATCATGGAAATATGTGTTTTGTTTGGAATTAGAAACTTTATTTCAAAATGTTGTGAAGATTAACTTTGTGCTGTCAAGTAATTAAGAATATTGTGGTCATTATTCTTTCGTGCATGTATTCAGAAAGAAGCCTGCTGTAATATCGGCCGTGGGACAATTTATCCTGGCACAATATGTCAGGATATAACGTGGATAAAAGTAGGTGTGGACGTAATGATCGGCACAATAAGAATAATTTTATTATCATTATTATTATTGTTAATTCGACCATTCAGCAAAGTGATTGTGTTTAAGAACTACGAACAGAGATTGTTCCCTAGAACAGCTTTTTCTAACAAACATCTGAAAATAAATCAAACATTAAACAATGTATGAAATCCTGGTTTAGTGTTTTACTTACAAGTTTAACGTAACCATGTATCATTATTGTAAATTTTTATTTAATTTCTGAATTTAGCACTCGTATTTTTATATATTTCTAGCTTAATCGTTTTCAGATTTTTTTCAAAAGCACAGTGCAAGTATTACTGTTATCATCATCATCACCACTGTTGATGATACTGTCATTAACCTGAACGCGGTTGTCACAAATGCTATAGATCAGGTAATTCCCCGTGGGTTTACCAGAAACCCAAAATTCCCTCATTGGTTTTCGAGTGCTTTACAGTATTACATTTGCAAAATAGATTACTGTTACAGACGTTTTCAAAAGATTAGGACTTATTATTTTTATAGTAAATATCCCTTCTATCGTAATCTAATAAAGCTACAATCAAGTCTGACAGACTTAATTAGTTGAAATCCATTGATGACAATTTAAGGTCGCTAAACCCAAGCAATTTTGGAAATACATGGAGCCTCATAGAAAAATAAATTCCACTTCTATTCAACGTGAGGTTGATTGTACTCGTTTGACAGAACCCTATAATGTTGCTGATGCATTTGCTAAGTATTTTCAGTCAGTCTTGTTTATGAGTAACCCCTTCCCCTGTGGAGTCCTCTGAATTCTTATCATTAGCCCGTATCTCCGAATTGGACATTTGTAAAGCAATCAGATGTCTAAGACCACCTAAATCTGTTGGAATTGATGACGTCCCTTGTTCGGAGATCTTTGTTCCTGTTCTCAAGCACATCTTTAATCTAAGTTTAGCACAGAATTATTTTCCTATTTTATGGAAACAGGCAGCAGTAGTTCCTGTTTTTAAAAAAGGTAACTCTGCCACTGTTAGTAACTACCGATCCATTTCTATACTTAATACTTTTTTCAAATTATTTAAACTTGTTATTTATGATCATGTCTCACATTACGTAAAGTCCAAATTAAATCCTTGTGAGCATGGATTTGCAAAATCTAAATCTACCATAACAAATCTGGTAACGTATCTAGACTTTATTAACCCAAAAGTTAGCTCCTAGGGTCAAGCTGATGTCATTTATTTTGGTCTTAGCAGTGCATTTGATCTTGTCCCTCACAATCTATTACTCAACAAGCTCAGTGCTTTTGGACTCTCTGATGGTTATGTACACTGGTTTCGTAGTTACTTAACCAACAGACAATCCCAGGTTCGCGTTTCTGGAACTCTTTCGTCTCCTTTTGTAGTCCTCTCTGGAGTTCCACAGGGATCTGTTTTGGGTCCTCCACTTTTCAACTTATTCATTCATGATATATGCGATGTAATTAATCATTCTTGATGCCTGATTTTCGCTGATGATATCAAAATTTTTCGTGTCATTAAATATCCTAACGACTGCAATCAACTTCAAATTGACATTGACTCTGTACAAGGTTGGTGCACTCATGAAACTCAATATTAATAAAACTAGAGTAATTTCCTTCTCAAGGGAAACCACTGGATTTATCTACGCTTATAAATGTTCCCAGTCCTCTGTTCTCCGGAAATATTTATTGACTCTATCTTCGATTTCAACAAGCATGTTACGTGTTTTCACAGTGTATTAAGTTGTTGGGTCTTGTTCGCACATTAACCTTTCCATTCTATCCTCTTGACTGCCTGTTATGTTTCTGTACCAGCCTGATGATGTGTGTTTTGTAGTTGAAGTGACAGTGTTTTAGACGTTCATCATTGTAATAACAGCTATATTGGTGGCATTTCATGTCAATATTGTTGTATGTTTATTTTTATTTATTTAGTTTTCTGTCTGAGGACAGGTCCATATGACCAGGATCCTTCCATCCTTTTCTCGGATTGGGACCTGTTCATATACGTTCTTGACCGATGATCCAGAAGTGGTTTGCCATTGCCTTCTTCTGTGTGTGAATGGAGTAATTGTTGGGATGCCACGGAGAAACCGGGGAAGCCCCCGGAGGAAAACTCCGTGTTGCCTAGACCACGGCCTTGCCCAACACAAGTTATAAATTCGGGCACAGCCGGGAATCGAATCAGTTACAGCCCTTGAATTAAAAACAGTCCCTTTTGTTAGATACACATCAGCTGCTGATGTCGTCTGCAGGGACTTCGATATATTTGAAAGGAAAATTGTTTCTCTTAATCACGTTCTATAATATCTGTATTAATATCCACATATTAGATATTGATTACATTAAATATAAATATATTTTTCCCCTCTCTCTCCCCTTTTGACTAACTGTGTGTTGTCATTCTAATTATATAAATTATATGTTTTAAATTTGCATTTTTCTTCGTCTTTTAATCTAACTGACTTAATTTATTTAAACTATTATTACAAATATATGTATTCAGTAGGAAGTTGCATTTATGTATAAATTTCCTCTACAATACGTAATTTTAAATAATCTCTTTTTTGTTACAATTCTGTATTTATTATCGTGTTCTTGTGTTGTATCTGTAATTGGCCTTCTGGCTGTTCATACAGCACAGTAATAACAAAGAATTGAATTATTATTGGTAAATTTATTGTGTGTGTAGATCCACTTATATGTTCAAAATTCTTGTAAAATGAATTTCTTTCAGAAACTACTCCTAAACGCACACAACAGAAAATATAACGCAAGTCCTGTCATATCGAAAATGAAATTGTATCACAGAACACAATATTGTGCAGGCGCAGTTGCAGAGTTAGTTATGGAGCTACATGGAGTCGACACATCGTTAATGGTCAAACACAGGTTCGCAGCTACTCACTCGCACCCAAAAGTTGTCTTGCTTTGCCAAGTTTCCTTAACTGAACACGTCAAGCAAAACTGATGGGCTCACATGTTCACAACTAACACATCGTGGATCGTTGTCCGATTTCAATTAAACTTGGTAAAAACATCATGTCACCTGAAATTTTAACACAGCGGAACATTTCCTTTTACGTAGGGTTTGAGGTTTTGACGGCGGTAAGTACAAAATGGCTGTCTGTTGGGATGTTGTGCAGTGTAGACTGCGGATAAAGGTAATATGCGGATTCGAACCGTCGGTAAATTTCTATCACAGCACATGGTGCAACAACTCAAAACACAGCCATCTTTAGGTTTAATTCAAGTTTTATTACATCAAAAGTGATAGCCTGTTCATTAAAATTGTTTATATCTTCCTGTAGTTATTATAATTAGTTTTATTTTACAAGTAGTTTTAATTTGTATGTTTTGAGGTTTTAACAGACATGATTATGAAGATTTCTGTCTTCTGGGTTGTTGCGCTGTGTAGTCTGGTAGAAGTTTACCGAGTTTCTGAGGTCATACTGCCTCCGTCATCAGG
>NW_019060597.1:403589-418576 GCF_000696155.1 Zootermopsis nevadensis | reverse complement strand
TACACAGCGCAACAACCCAGAAGACAGAAACCTTCATACTCATCGCCCTTATGACGGAGGCAGTATGACCTCTGAAACGTTGGTTAACATCGACCAGACTACACAGCGCAACAACCCAGAAGACAGAAATCTTCATACTCATCGCCCTGATGATGGAGGCAGTATGACCTCTGAAACGTTGGTAAACAGCACAACAACCCAGAAGACAGAAATCTAGTTTTAATTTAAAAAGAACGTAATATTAATAGACGGATAAGCTTAAATCTTTTCAGTTCTCGGTCTTCTGATATTTGCTCAATGAAAAGATAATTTATTCACACGTTACTGCGGCTATAAGAACATTTTATAATAATTATTGTTTCTTTTCTTCTGCGTTTTAAAATAACGAAGAAGATGATAAATAAAATATACTGTTTAGGTTATGGTTATAATAGAATATGTAGTCGAAGTCTGAAGTTTAATGACGATGGTGCGTTACGTAAAATTGTTCTTTTAAACTTTCAAACGTCAAAATTATATAATTATGAATCTAGAACATGGATACTACTCTTGTCTTCAGGCATAAATGGGTAAATGAGAAGAGAAAGACTGTCTATTTGGTCCCCTGTTTGAACTAGCCTCAGACCTGGACGTCTAGGTGGAATTTGTGTTCGTCTTATCCTTTAATACATGAATACGGAAGAAAAATCCGGTTTGAAACTTTGTACTTCTGTCATTTTATAAATTAGACGAATGCCAAAGTCAAATATAACAAATTTTACATGTTATATTTAGTTTTTAAAAAATATGACGATGTTACGATCTGTAGTTCGAACACAAGTTGATACAAGTAGCGAACTGAATGTAGAAGTCGTGATATTTGGGCACTGAAAGTGATTTGCTGGATATGGTAAATCAATGCATCAATTCGGAGGCGAGGAATGGGTGTCGTTCAAGGGAATGTTCAGACAAGGACATTCTTAGATCGCGAGGAAAGCTGACACGCTTACCTAGAACGTTCCACATGTCTAGGCCCTCTGAAGAAGTAATGGAAATCACTTTTCTATAGATTTCTTCATTCAATCTGCTTCCCTTCTCTCTGAACTACTGACATACTGAGCGCCATTTTGACTCACTTGTATTCGCAAGGCATTCTGTTCGACAGGCAGACCTCATCGTCCATTCTACCTGAGCTGTTTAATAATTCTCCCACTATTTTAAGCCGTTCTATTCTGAACTCGACCGTCGCTATGATCAACAAACGCCGACCGACGTTAATAACAATTCAACCGATATGACGTCCCACAACGTGGAAATCATGCAGTGAATACGTCATTATACCAAGACGAATGGCCCGGAAGGTATTTGGAACAACCACCTGCTTCTTGGGTGGATTTGGAAATGTTTTGAGACTTCGTTAATGGAAATAAATTAGGGTAGTTGCCTCCAGATAAGAATTCCATGCCTCGGTTATAATCTCCAAAGCCATTTGTATAATTCTGATAGCGGGCTGTCTGACGTGAAAATAATCCACTTCAACATAGAATTTGTGTTCCAATAATTGGGAACTGAAGTGGGTTCCTATGTTGTAATTATTATTACGGAGATAGTCAACTATTTTCAAGCTCTAAAGAATTAAATCTCTGGCCCCTTTCTCTCGTGTAAATCTATCTGAGTTCTACAATAGACTGAGTTACCATGGTATACCTCCACTAGCTGCCTGAAGCAGAGTCCTTCTAGTGAATCAGCTAGTGGGAAAATTCCTTGTCTTTAATATGAACCGAAGGCTCGCTAATGTGTTCAAAAGTGCACCTTATTCTGAGCCAGTTGAATCGAATACTTAAACTCAAATACTATTTTAATTTATCCATCCATTCATCAAAACTTGAGTGATGAGCAATCCTACTGAATATTCTGTACGTATTGGATTCAAATCTCGGGGCTGAGACCGAATACCACAAGTTCTTCCGTGTTTGTCCTCAGTCACTAGAGGTTATTCTCGGGATATTACCTGAAATTAGGCAAGGACCGCTAAATTCCATTCAATTTCCAATTCATTATTCATTAATGATTATGTCATTCTGTGTTCTTTAATCTAAGCTACGTGAAAAGTCGGTAATAAACCACAGTTTTAACACAGGCCAAATACAAATTACGAAGAGTTCAGTATACGTCCTCTCTCGGGTCCAAATATTCTTCTCAACATCCAGCATCCACACGCTATTAATCTATATTCTTCCTTTACGACGAGAGGAAAAATTATTACAGACGTTACAGGTTAAATTGAGCTTATCCGTGACAGTTACCTGTGATATTCAAACACTAATAAATATATACACTGAACAAAAATAAATCGAAATAATAATTTTGTATAACACAACATAACATGACATGACATGACACGAATTAATATAATACAATAAAAGACCCTCAATAATTATTCCGAAGGACAGTTAAAAAATAATCACAAAGCCCGTGATCAGGATCGAACTACGAATGTCAAATCACGCTGTTGACTACGATATCACTTCAAATTAACATGCACGTTTTTCAATGAAGAAGATGTCCTACAACAGAATATTGTAATCAAAATAAATTTTTAAGTCTACAAAATTCTCACAACATTCTAAAAGCAACAATAAACTACATTTCTATAAGTAGTGTACGATTTGTCAGAGAATGGGAAAACTTTATTGAAAGTTACAACAGAATGATTTTTTCGGATCCGATAATACAGGGTCAACGTTTTTAAAAAAGCAGAATTTCTTACTGGTGGTTATAATTCCTACATTTTGGGAGGTTTAGTAAGGGTTTCTGTTAAAATCTATTCATATATTGTGTAACGAGGGATGGCCGGATGAACGTCCCCCAGAAATTAGGGGTGAAAACTAAAGTGGGCATTATGCTGGATGCCATAGGCGTTGCTAGGGGTCAGCTGTTCCAGCGGTAGCTTCCTGATAAATCAACGCGGTGTCTGACAGCGGCAGAATCCAGCTACCAAAATAACTGATCCCGTGGTACAATACTGACGCTGTGAAACACAAATGTTCATCGCCACAGGCATAAAATACAGTCTACGTCATTAACGCAAAAGCGTGTTTTACTAAAATAGATAGACCCTCCAGCTTCGCGTCCGTCTGTTCGCATAAATCAACTGCGCCTTCAATAACAAAATTTTTATTAAGTTTTATAATAAAAGTATCCTACCTACTTACACTCTGATGGCAGAAATGACTCAACGCTGATAATATCGGTAGAATTGCACTGAACACGATTCACCTTAGAGCGTCAAAATTTATCGTCTTATGGTCCTTCTTAATATCATTCTGTCATATTCTACTTGTCTTCTAAGCGAATTAGCGACTAAAATACTTTATCCGCTGTTTGCCTCTTCAATTTGAATAACAGTCTCCTAGAGTTCACTACTCGAACAAAATTAAATGACTTATGTAAAAGTTTCTTGTTGTCTAACAACCTCAACTGCTTAATTGGACCTACTCCTGCAAGCTAGTTCTTATACTTCCCTCATTACTGCTTTTCAATCGATTAACAATGTTTTAGAATGAAAACCTACACTGAATTGTCACAATATTCGAAATGAAACATGAAGTCAGACCAGAATTTAACTTTCGATGTGTAAAAGTCAGGAAATAAATAAAACAACTCCATCAAAACGGACGGTAGACATTTTACACTATTGATCAATCGAATAATTATATATATTCTTCACTGTAGAAAATACTGTCTTCTGGAATGTAGTTCCGTGTACTCTGGTAGATATATATCGGACGAGGTTTCTGCCGCCATCATCATGGTGGAATCCTGATAATTCAGGCAGTAAGTTATTATTAAACGTCGGTCAATAACCACCAGACTACACAGTGCTACAACCTAAAAGAAAGTGGCCCTTATACTATGTAGGATTTGAGGTTTTCACAGCGGTGAGTCTGAAGATTTCTGTCTTCTGGGTTGTTGCGCTGTGTAGTCTGGTCGATGTTTACCAACGTTTCAGAGGTCATACTGCCTCCATCATCAGGGCGATGAGTATGAAGATTTCTGTCTTCTGGCTTGTTGCGCTGTGTAGTCTGGTCGATGTTTACCAACGTTTCAGAGGTCATACTGCCTCCGTCATCAGGGCGATGACTCAAGAACCTCTGAAGCGTTGGTGGACATCTACCATACACGGTGCAACAAATCAGAAGAAAGCAATCTTCACTGGGAAACCTCGAAACTCACTTAATAAACGAAGTGTGGCCGCTTCCCAAAAAATTTCCCCCGTCAATATGCTCTATGCGTTTTGTTTTACAATCGGAAGTACATGTCCGTACTATCATAATACTTTAATTTAAGTACTGTACAAATAGTAAAGGAAAGAGACACACTATGAGGTACCTCATAGATCCAGTTAGAGTATTTTCACATATATTTTATTTTCAGATGATCGCATGTTACCTCCTCTATACAAATATTTAAATTACACTCGCTGAAATATAATGTACACAATGAAATTTTCAGTGTGAATAGACATTTCTTCTCTTTTTGTACGTTATACCGAATTTACATCAAATTTCCGTTCAGAAACATATTCTAACAATACATGACAGGGTCGTTCAGCTTCTGGACCTCGGAAAGTGACCTGGCAGATTCCGCTCCTCAGAGTCTGGGCCAAATGTCCCCACAGCTGTCGAAGACTCAGCCACCCGTCTCTCTCTTTAAATCCCTTTTTCCTCTAGCTGATCCTTTCATCCTTTCCAGCATCTCACACGCCCCCAGAACTAACCCAACACAAACCCTCCCGCTGTGAGAGGTAAATTTGCTATTTTCAATGAACTCTAACGGCAGTGCATTAGGGATGGCTGTTTCTTGGAGAGGACATGACGTCAGAACCACGGAAGGCCAACAAGAGAATGACCTTGCCGCTGATAGTCAAGTAAAATGTTTGTTCCTTTCTTGCTTGGTGTGATTAATGCATCACATACATTCGTCTGTGAATTATGAGGTAGCATCTGGCGTCATGAAAGTCAATTTTTTTGATATCAGAAATTTTGTATGTTCTCAAACATTTCCCAGACTTTTCTCTATCAAAGTCTCTCTGTCACAACGCTGAGTAAAAGACAGAAATTGTGCAGACATCGGATCATTTCTCAATATGGTGAGGAAGGCAAATTCTTAGGGCCGCCAATCGGACAGCAAAACCTGAGCGTAGCACATCGCAAAGCAAAAGACTTTTGTGTAGGAACCTCGGTTACACCAGCTTCTAACTAATCGAAGTCGCTTTTAACTGATTTGGGAGAAAAAAAAGTAGGATTTGAGGTTTTCACAGCGGTGAGTTTGAAGATTTCCGTCTTCTGGGTTGTTGCGCTGTGTAGTCTGGTCGATGTTTACCAACGTTTCAGAGGTCATACTGCCTCCATCATCAGGGCGATGAGTATGAAGATTTCTATCTTCGGGGTTGTTGCGCTGTGTAGTCTGGTCGATGTTTACCAACGTTTCAGAGGTCATACTGCCTCCATCATCAGGGCGATGAGTATGAAGATTTCTATCTTCGGGGTTGTTGCGCTGTGTAGTCTGGTCGATGTTTACCAACGTTTCAGAGGTCATACTGCCTCCATCATCAGGGCGATGAGTATGAAGATTTCTATCTTCGGGGTTGTTGCGCTGTGTAGTCTGGTCGATGTTTACCAACGTTTCAGAGGTCATACTGCCTCCATCATCAGGGCGATGAGTATGAAGATTTCTATCTTCGGGGTTGTTGCGCTGTGTAGTCTGGTCGATGTTTACCAACGTTTCAGAGGTCATACTGCCTCCATCATCAGGGCGATGAGTATGAAGATTTCTATCTTCGGGGTTGTTGCGCTGTGTAGTCTGGTCGATGTTTACCAACGTTTCAGAGGTCATACTGCCTCCATCATCAGGGCGATGAGTATGAAGATTTCTATCTTCGGGGTTGTTGCGCTGTGTAGTCTGGTCGATGTTTACCAACGTTTCAGAGGTCATACTGCCTCCATCATCAGGGCGATGAGTATGAAGATTTCTATCTTCGGGGTTGTTGCGCTGTGTAGTCTGGTCGATGTTTACCAACGTTTCAGAGGTCATACTGCCTCCATCATCAGGGCGATGAGTATGAAGATTTCTATCTTCGGGGTTGTTGCGCTGTGTAGTCTGGTCGATGTTTACCAACGTTTCAGAGGTCATACTGCCTCCATCATCAGGGCGATGAGTATGAAGATTTCTATCTTCGGGGTTGTTGCGCTGTGTAGTCTGGTCGATGTTTACCAACGTTTCAGAGGTCATACTGCCTCCATCATCAGGGCGATGAGTATGAAGATTTCTATCTTCGGGGTTGTTGCGCTGTGTAGTCTGGTCGATGTTTACCAACGTTTCAGAGGTCATACTGCCTCCATCATCAGGGCGATGAGTATGAAGATTTCTATCTTCGGGGTTGTTGCGCTGTGTAGTCTGGTCGATGTTTACCAACGTTTCAGAGGTCATACTGCCTCCATCATCAGGGCGATGAGTATGAAGATTTCTATCTTCGGGGTTGTTGCGCTGTGTAGTCTGGTCGATGTTTACCAACGTTTCAGAGGTCATACTGCCTCCATCATCAGGGCGATGAGTATGAAGATTTCTATCTTCGGGGTTGTTGCGCTGTGTAGTCTGGTCGATGTTTACCAACGTTTCAGAGGTCATACTGCCTCCATCATCAGGGCGATGAGTATGAAGATTTCTATCTTCGGGGTTGTTGCGCTGTGTAGTCTGGTCGATGTTTACCAACGTTTCAGAGGTCATACTGCCTCCATCATCAGGGCGATGAGTATGAAGATTTCTATCTTCGGGGTTGTTGCGCTGTGTAGTCTGGTCGATGTTTACCAACGTTTCAGAGGTCATACTGCCTCCATCATCAGGGCGATGAGTATGAAGATTTCTATCTTCGGGGTTGTTGCGCTGTGTAGTCTGGTCGATGTTTACCAACGTTTCAGAGGTCATACTGCCTCCGTCATCAGGACGCAACAACCCAGAAGATAGAAATCTTCAAAAGATAAACTATTTCCTGTGATTTTTCCCTCTAATGCAGACCTTCTGGGCGTGGTTGCGAAGAGAAAATTCCTTAACTGAAACTCGTGTTACTCCGTCTGGAAGCCTCTCTACCTGCTACCCGCGAGTTTTCCAGGAAATAGGTTTATTCGAGCCGAGGTGTTTAAAAATTCACGTCAATAAACATGTCTTTCGTTCTGAGAAGACAGTTCATTTTTATTATACGTTCCTCTGGAAGCTCATCAACTGAACAGCGAGAAACTGTTACAAGAAACATTTTGTCGGGCTACAGAACAAAGACGATATTGTGTACCCACACGATTAACTTAGCCTTTAAATAGAGCATTGTGGCTCGTATATAAGCAGCGGAGTTTTAAAACATCTCCGTACAAAAATAGCTCACTGCCTTCTTTAAAAAGTTGACAGTTATTCACTGGATCAAGAAATTCCTTGTTCTTTTCAGACTAGACGGTTCACAAACTTGAGACAGAGATTGAAGGTGTTGGAGGAACAAGTGTGAGGAAAAATTTGGAATTACAAGAGTTGAATGTAGAAAATTACATAAGTAGGATCTTCAGAACATGCTTGTTACTTGGTATTGTTGGGATCTTACATAATGTAAAACTTATAAGGGAAATAGAAAATGGGTTTAAAAGTTCTGATTGGAAAATAGTACAGAAAGTCACCGCTTGAGAGGGTAATATTCGCATGCATCTTTAAGAAATATGTCGAGAAGTCATGTTCTTGATTGAAATGGCCTAACTGACCGCTTTTTTGCTGGCATTAATAAACATTCGCTTTCCGAAGTGACAATCAGCTACATTCATGATAAATTACTGAAAACATGAATATGTTTAGTCAGAAATCTGCCCGTGTTAGCTACCCTGAGTGGCGTTCATACCATTTTAAAACTTCGCAACGTATTTAACTTTTTCCACGATTTTAAACTGCGATAATATTGATAACTTCATAATAAGTTAGATTTAACGGTAAGAGGCGACGAAGTGCCGACCTGAGAAACCACCCTTCATCAGCTGTCCGCCGTCTGATCATTTAACTCATTTTGTCTCCTCCATCCATCATCCCAGGATACGATATATAGTGGGTTCAAATGTCGAAATGTGTGATTCCAAATTTAAATTTCTTTGGAAATGTACAAGACAAATCTCGGCCGCGACATTGAGTCTATCGTGGTTGTCTTCAGTAAGCACTAGACATTGGGGGTTATAAAAAACAGAAATAAAATACCTAACAAGCATGAAGTGGTCCAGAGGGGACGACAGATGAATTTCCAAATATCATCTTGCGTTGTACCGTCTGGTAGAAATTTACAGACGTTTTCGAGGTGCTTGCTGTCTCTTCATCATCAGGGCTCCGATAGCAGCAGACAGATTCACCAAGCACCTCATAAACGTCGGCAAACTTGTACAGACTATACGATGTAACAACCCAGAAGACAATCATTATCACACTCGCTGATGTGAGAACCAAAAATCTTACCTAATTCATGCCTTCTATTTGCAGCTACATTCCAGGGCACCTTGAAATTCTTCATTATCTCTTTGACAACAAAATACTAGTTTTCTGGGTAGGAAAACATCTCTAAGAAAAATTTTAAACAAGCCGAGTTTAAGGTAGTCTTTGTGTGATGGATTTCCTAGAACAAGTGACTGGGTAATGTATCAGCAGATTTTTAATATCAGTTACTTTTAGATCTATTACAATTCAGGAATTCGTCCACAGTCTAGCATTCAGAGTAGGACATATCGATTCACGATGTGTCTAAAGCCACTCGGATGAAGTTAAGAAATATGAATTACATCCGGGTATCACAGATCGTCAAGTATCAACGTGTACACAACATAAAAATAAAACTCATTTTATTTTCTATGTAACTACAATTCCTCTGGACCGTTCTTGAAGAACAACACAAATAGACATTTTTAAGATGTAGTAAAAATTTTATTTTTCCGTTCTCCCTTGGCTGACATTCTTTTCTTATTGATTGTTTCTGCTAGTTTCCTTTCATCTAGGCCTCTACACGTACCGGTGCTACGACTCCTTCCCTGAAACATCTCAATATCCCCTTCATAACAATGCCCACACTTCGTTTGACTCTCCATAAAATCTGTAGTTACCTATTCAGTGCTTTGTATAAGCATCTTCCTTCTTCGGACAACAGCTCATTTTAAACTCGTACTAGTATCAAGCAATCATATTAAAATCTATTCCCTTCTTGGACAGTATTAGGCTATATCCGTCATCTAAGAGACTTACTAAAGACTCAAAAGTCCTGGAAAGGGAATTTTTGGATATTTCTGTTGGCTACCATGTCAATAACAGCTCTGGGCCCCTCCAAGTCCCTTATTAAATCAGCACTAAAACTCTTTCGTTGAGGTTAAAGACGACGAAAACGTGATCGTTTACTTTCCTCCCACAGGTTAACAGCCTATACTTGCATTCTGAAGGCACCGGTTCGAATTTCGGTCAAGTTAGTGGTTGCCATGATTGAGATGTTTCGTATTTATCTTCAGTCTCTCCAAGCGAACATCGATGCAGAACCTCACAACACGCCAAGACCATTTAATTCCAAATTTTCATTTACTATTCATGATAATCTATTTTCGAGATGCTACATCAGTAAAATCACCAGCTGAATGAGAGTCACTGATAAGCTATAAATGAATCTGTTTCTGTCAAGCTTAGCTGTCAGATTCACGTTCTTAACGTTTTGTGGTAAGACAGAAAGACGGCTTTACCCTCCGGTAAGCTGCGTTTTGCATGATGCCAGTACTAACAGTACCGCTTTGTATGGGTGTAAAACTTGGTCCCCTACATTAAGGGGAAAAGACAGTTTAAGAATACGGTGATTATGGTGACAGTCCCATTTGAACTCAAGAGGTTGAAGTCCATAATTTGTACTCTACACCAAATATTACAAAGACCAAGTCAAGTCGGATTAGGTGGCTGGGGAATGAGAGACAGGAAATGCTTACAGAATTTTGATTAAAAATCTCACAGGGAAGGGATAACTTGGAAAACCTAAGAATACATAGGAGGATAATATTAAAATGGTTATTAGAGAAATAAGGTGGGATATTGCTAATTGGATTTATTTGGCTCGGGATAGGATATTACTTGAGAGCTCTTGTTACCACTGAAATGAACATGATAGTTCCACAGAAAAATAAAATTGTTTCGGGTTCAATAAAAGTGGGTTATTCCTTGACTGGCTGAACGACTGCCAGCTTCTCAAGGTGAACTTTGCATCATGGAGTTAGATTTTTATTTTGTTCTCGTTATGTAATTTTCGCCATTGCATTGTTAACTCATTCCGTGTTAAATCCATGCATTGTCTTCAGAACCCTTAGAACAATTCACAAAGTTTCTTATCCGTACACAACAGCGCATAGTTTAATGCATTTAGAAGACGAGAAGATAAGACTTTTGTTTCGACATGCTAGAAGTAGCTAGTTGTGTCTTTTCTTTGCTATTTTATCCCAAAGTTAAGACGCCCTCTTGTTTCATGTCCTATTTTATTCAACTGAGTTAAGGGGGTCTATAGGGGTTGGGGGGTTGGAACAATGCGCCCCAATCACATCTGCCAGGTCCACGTGATACTCTTGATGAACAAATGACCTGTCAAGGCCACACGGCACTCCTGCGCCGAGTATCTGCTTCGAGTCCTGTCCACAACAGGATGACATGCTTTCCAAACAGCCTTCAGCGGTCAGACCATTGTAATTCTGTCTCGAATTATCGATTAATCCTGGAAATACAAAGCCGTGTCACTAACCACTAATGAATAAGTTACAAGTGATTCTATTTATAGGCCATTTGATGTATCAAGCAACGCTGGAAGAGACAATGCTGTCAGTGAACGGTCTGGGATTCGAACCTGGCAAGTCAGGCCTATTAAATCTGATCCATGATGCTTGTATCTACAGGTGGTGTGAGAATCATAAAGCCATTAATCACCAATATTTAAACCTACGTTTTGTAAATAAACAAAATAAAAAATTAGGTCTCTAAAATAGGTTTCCTCTGGTGTTTCATAAACAATTGGTTTGGTTCACTCAACTGGTTGGGTTATATAGAATTGGTTTAATCATAAAGTGCCTATACACGAATTTTAATGGTAAACAAGGTTACCATTTTAAAGGAAAATTAAAATTCTACATTTATATGTTTTTATTAATGTTTCGACATGGAGGACATTTTGTAATCTCTAGTGTGAAGAAATATATGAAATCTGTCTAGTATGCTAGCTAACTGCGTGAATGTGAGATTGGATTTCAGGTAGAAAGAGGCTTTATCAAACATTTGCGTCTTCTTACTGTTAATCCCAGCACTGACACCGGCAAAGCCGTTATCATCATGACATTAAATTAAAATTAATGATGCTGGGGCAGTGTCACGTAGCGTGATGACGTTTACACAAATTTTAATAAAAATGTCAGCTGGTTTAAGAGTTATTAGTGGTGGCAAACCACACAATAACATAACGTATGTATCTAACCTTATACGAACAGGGAAGTATCCTAAAGCTGAGAAAACAAGGCGTAGTTCCTGCACGATCCGTTTATGGAAAGAACCTGTTTATGTTAGTCACAGAAAACTTCATAAAACCCAGCTAATATACGTTACCTCATGTCTTGAAGAAACAAACTTTAATTCTACCAGACCGGCGCCTGTCAACAAAATAACATAATAAAGAAATTCGGATGTGTCTGTGAACATGACGTGCCGACAAAGCGATTATGCATTTCTTACTACTGCGCAGTCTCTGTTTTCAGACTTATAATTCCCTGAAATTGTCGAATGTAGATGTATTACATTTTGTGGATCTTTGAAATATAAATACATCTTGAAAAAAATTCTGCATAAATTGTGATAATGAGGAGGCCTCTTGTAATGTCCGTCTGTTCGTCCTCGTGATGACAAGAACGAAGATGGTCCTCGAAACGTTGGTGTTTCCTCCATGAAACTAACTTACACGCTCGCCTTAAGCGTGTTAGCCCGGCTAACACTCCATGCACTGGAACAGAGCAGAACCGACGAGCCTAGTTGAAGGTTACAGAATAATTATGTCTCGAAGTGTCTTATTAGCACTGACAGTTCGCAGTAAAACGAAAATAGTTCAGGCCTCAGTTCGCAAATCATCTTTAACTATAAAGTGTAACGACATTCCTTTAACGGGTAATACATTTTGTAATTCCCTTGTTGTAAATTTCGTAAGTTTCCTAACGACATTTTATCAACTGCAAAGTTTAGGTGGGGTTCAGTGGGTTTACAGAATGTTTATGTCAGGTGAACAAAAGAGGAAAAAGTGGTTGTGGTCTATTTAAAGGTAAACCAATCAGATTGAAGAAACTTACGTACTCTGTCGGAAAGACCCGGAAACCCCTCGATACATATCGAACAAACGATCAGCGAAACAGTCATATTCCTGAGGTATATGGCTCGAATTTCTACTCTGTCACTACTCTGACTATGGTCTCCCATGGTTATCTTCAGTCTCTCCAGACGACTGCTGGATCATTACTTTCATTGAATTTTTTCGCCATTCATATGCAATAATATTGCCATCTTATTCGACGCCACGCACTTAAATATATTCTTGATGAGAACACTACTCCCCTCTGATAGGCCCTTAAAAGGGCCTACTCTCTTCTCTACCGAGCAATCTCCCCGTCTAACGCCTGCTTCGAGGCTCCAGGTGGCCCGGAAATTTTCTCCACATTCCATGTCCCTCACTGACCCACTCCCTCAGCCTTCCCCTCCCTTATTTTATTTAGTGTTCTGTCTGACGACAGGTCCATATGAACAGGATCCTTCCATCCTTTTCTCGGACTGGGACCTGTTCATATACGTTCTTGGCAGATGATCCAGAAGGGGTTTGCCATTGCCTTCTTCTGTGTGTGAATGCTAAATTTTGTAGCTCTAAACAACGCATTTGCAGACCTGTACAACAAACGGAACTACTGTCAGGGAAGACCTTTATCTTCGACTGTTAAACGTACAAAAGAGTTTACGAACTGTCGAATAAGAATTTGGAAATACCCAATCATTCTGGCCAAACATTAAGTTAAAATTCTATTTAAAGTATCAGCACTATTGTCTAATTTACTGTACAATATTTACAAAGACTTTATGACAGTGAAACGCGTATTAACAAGGAGAAACAAACGCAGGACAGTATAGTGAAATAAAATGTTATGAAATGGTGAAAAGTGGTAATCGTTTCGGATAGGATAAAAAATTACCGGAGGAAAATTCCGTGTTGCCTAGACCACGGCCTTGCCCAACACAAGTTATAAATTCGGGCACCGCCGGGAATCGAACCCGAGACCCCAGGATTACAAGGCCAGCGTTCTGACCGTTAGACCACCCTCCCTTAACCCCATATAAATCCCTCCATTTACTAACGTCATCATCTCAGCCCTGAAGATGGAAACAATGTGTTTCTTTGAAACGCTGAGGCACAGAAAGCCAGAGTG
Organism: Zootermopsis nevadensis; assembly: GCF_000696155.1. The sequence goes on along the minus strand of NW_019060597.1, from coordinate 405,062 downwards.
GTAAATGGAAATCACGTGGCCGAGATTCGAACATAGAACGTACAAAGTAGAAGCTGGGACCCTCATAGCTGAGGATGCTTAAAACTTTGTTGGATTAAAAGTTATAGAACGCTCTGAGTGACGACGGCTGAATTAAGTTCCTGTTACTTTGTTACCATGTGCTAATGCTTGTCTTACTCCGTCGCTGTTGGGGAAGGGGGCGCCTTTCAATTAGCATTATCCTATTTCCTCCGGAGCGCGGAGTGAGATATTCTCTATATATCTTATGCTCACAGAGCTTCCTCTACCTTACAATGGAATTTCGCCTCGTCTTTATTAAGTCATATCATCCATCAGGTAAACATCGGCCCGGCTTCAATTAATTCCGGAAACAAATCAAATATTCCAACTCTTTGGTCTTTATAAATCTATGCTTTATGAGATAGTAAATTAAATTCTGCGAGTATTCTAGAGAGATTAATTATCAGAGGTTCAAAGAACGGTTAAATATTCTAACATTCCTGGAAGTCAGGAAAGATAAACTTATTATGCATAAACTTAATGAAAGGCTGAGTAATTATAATGTTCCCCGTACAGTGGCTCTGTCAGCAGTTCAGCGAAACTATTCACATCTTTGTGTTCGAGAGAAGAAGTAGCTACAGATAAGATCCATGTACAAAAATTGTTTCAGATGTTCAAAAAATTCCTCGTTCTTTAGAACTCGAAGGCTCAGGAAACTTAGTACAAAAAATAGTCCGCCATTCGTTTCTATCCTCAGTCACTTCTATTCCTTTCGTATCGTGCTGTATTGAAGTGTTTGTTATTAACACAATACCTGCACATAGGACCATTCTTTCTTAATATGCATAACAATTAAGTTCCCGGAATGCCCCCGTATTTGTCGCGTCGAGTACCGAGCAATGACCAAGCAGTGACGTGTTACGATGTGTCTGCATTGCGTCTTGTGTGTTGATAAAACAAATAAGACAGTAGTATCGAAGCTATGTCAGAGTTACATAAATGATCATCGCACTGATGATGGAGGCATCAAGGACTTCTGAAACGAAGATCTCTGTCTTCTGAGTTGTTGCGCTGTGTAGTCTGGTCGATGTTTACCAACGTTTCGGAGGTCATACTGCTTCCATCATCAGGGCGATGAGTATGAAGATTTCTGTCTTCTGGGTTGTTGCGCTGTGTAGTCTGGTCGATGTTAACCAACGTTTCAGAGGTCATACTGCCTCCATCTTCAAGGCGATGAGTATGAAGATTTCTGTCTTCTGGGTTGTTGCGCTGTGTAGTCTGGTCGATGTTAACCAACGTTTCAGAGGTCATACTGCCTCCATCATCAGGGCGATGAAGATTTCTGTCTTCTGGGTTGTTGCGCTGTGTAGTCTGGTCGATGTTAACCAACGTTTCAGAGGTCATACTGCCTCCATCATCAGGGCGATGAAGATTTCTGTCTTCTGGGTTGTTGCGCTGTGTAGTCTGGTCGAT
>NW_019060597.1:371013-382712 GCF_000696155.1 Zootermopsis nevadensis | reverse complement strand
GCCATATCTCACATGAGAAGGATCAGACAGGCAGACTACACACGAAAAGACATACATAACACTCAAAACGGTTTAGTAAGCTTATATTTACGTGGTATTACGTAACTTCGTTCTAAAAGCATATCAAAGTATCTGCTTCGTTACTGGCCACATCCCTAAACTAATTATTACTCATACGTCAAACAGTACAATGAATTCAAGGATTTCTGTTTACAAAGAATTTTCCTTGTTTGTCTGTATCAAAAAACTGTTAACTTCATAATTCGTATTCTTTATCTATTATTACAGTTAACGTATGGGCGTGCATCAAAGTTTTATGCATTAAACCTCAGTAATGCACAGATGATTTATTATCTAAAGTTAGATGACGCTGATTCAAAAGCGGAAATCAGTCAAAATGATGGCGGAGGCGTTGGAAATATTACAAATTATTAACAAAGATAAGATGTATTGAGATGATAATGTTGCGTCATATTGTGTTGAAATATATACTTGTTCAATTTTATCAGTCTAAACACAATAAAATATTATTATTAAATATTAAAATATTATTACAATTAACATTTAAATATTTAAAATATATTAAAATGATGCTCTCTATCGAAATGTGCTCTAATGTAAATATAACATTTCGATAGAGAGCATCATTTTAATATATTTTAAATATTTAAATATTAATTGTAATAATATTTTAATAAATAATAATAATATTTTATTGTGTTTAGACTGATAAAATTGAACAAATATATAAGATGTATTGTAAAAAGACGGCATTCGCTTGGAATACTGGAGAAGACCTCTTAAGAACTCAATATAGATTCGAACCAGAACCCTCCATTGTGCAAGAATTATAATGTTACGAGACATGACTTATATACGAGGCATTTGTAACTGCTATCAGTTTTTCTACGTCCTTTTCTCATGTAAGGATTTTTTAACTGGTTGAACCGCCAACTATCCTCACCAACACGAAAATTCAGAAATAAATACGACTAAATGATTCTAAAAATGGATTCCAAGGATTAAATTACGCAGCAAAATGATAGGAGAGAAATCTAGTTTTAGTAGGGCGGTTAAATATTAAACTCAAAGTAGTCAACAGATACGGAGGGCACATAAAAGTAGAAATTCATATCAAATTTAGTTTCAAAACCTCAAGATCGCTTAGTAGACGAAGATTAAATGGGAAGGAATATTGAAATATCTTAAGGAAATAGATCCTGATGATCTCAAGTGGATTTAACTGGAAATGAGAAAAGTATAAATGTTATAGCGATGAATATCTTGGTTCAATATCACATAGATGTCATTACGTTAGCCTAAATTTTAATACCAGTCGACAGCTGAGATGAAATCCCACGTCAGAAATTCCTGAAAGCAAAAATGAGGCAATGATTTTCCGCAATAGATATTCGTTCGTCCGACTTGATGGTCCCTGGTTAATGAAGTCAGGTCAGATCTCGCAGAGTAGTAAAGTTATCAATGCTGTTGGCCTACTATTTTGGAAAAGAGGGGGTTTAAATTCTTCCGTGGTCTTGAAGTTTAGTTAAAGTTGTTCGAATACTGCCACCTGGTGTGAGAAGTACAAAACCAGTGTTTAAACTTCCTACTAGCGTAGTAATACTGGAATTTTGTTGAAAATATATCCAGTTATTTTTTTAATGATTACATAATAAACTGTCACTGAGTTACGTCACATACGAGGCGCGTCCCAAAAGTAAGTTTCCCTGGGGCCGTTTACAGAAACAAAACACAATTTCATGGAAATATTTATTGCAACAGATACACCGGAATTGAGGCAATTTTTCAACATATTCGCCACCGGAATTGAGACATTTGTCATACCGTGGGACCAACTTTTGAATACCTGTGTCGTAGAAGTCTGCCGCCTGGGATTGGAACCACTGTGTGACAACCATCTCCGCCTCTCTTTCATTCTCAAAACGCTGACGCTGACGCTGACCGGACAGGAATTTCTTGAGGTGTAGGAAAAGATGGAAATCACTGGGAGCGAGGTCCGGGCTGTAGGGTGAATGATTAAACACCTCCCAGCTGAACTCCTGCAGGAGACTTGCTGTCTGTCGAGCCGTGTGCGGCCTAGCGTTATCACTGACCGCACTTCACAGTCGGCGGGAGCTGGAATAAGAACCTCCATCTTCAACAGCTGCAACGATGCTACTGTGAGAACGCGGGAAGTACCGTTAGTGCATGCGCCATGCTACGTCATTGCTCTATCACGTACGCACAGTCGCTTCGCGCAATATAAGGTTTGCTAGCTGTGGGACGAGTGGGAAACTTACTTTTGGGACGCGCCTCGTACATTCTTCGAATAGGCAGATAATAGACAGAGTAAAATACTTGCTTCTATTGTGGTTACAGAATAAATAGACCTGTGCACTTTGATCTGAAAAAAGGTTAAAAATACGAAGAAATACTGTCTGTCCCTATACAAGGTGTGCCACAGGCGCCAACATAGAATACAGTGTAATTATGATATGCCCGTATTTTAAGGTACTACGCCATAATTCACCTGTAACAACATAGGAAGAACATAAAAGACTTGACTGGGATTCGAACCAGGTATGCTCCGAACGCAGGAATGTTTATGTTAGTCGCGTAGTTGTACATGGATATGGATTTACAATTTCATTTTTTCATAAGTCCGATCTTCACGCACCAAATGCTTAGAAGTTCAATTTCATTAACAGCGCCGATATAGAATCAAGAGAGAAGAGGAAATATAAAATTAAATGGGCAGAACTCTTGTAGCCTCCGGGGGAGGACATGAATGGATATTGGAGAATGAGACACGACGGTCTGTTTGCTGAACGGTCTCTGCGATATTTTGAAAACCTGCAATAATTTTGGAATCAAAAACAGACAGCCTTCATGTTCTAATGGCAACATAACTCATAATGACACCATGGAGTTTTGAGCAATTCTTTCTCCTACGTCTTATACGAAACAAGGAAATCAAAATGTGGGCAGAGTACAAAAATCCTCAGTAAAACAAAAGGCAAGCATAACTCAGTGTATATGTAAGGTTCCTTTATAAAAATCTGTGTTGGTGGAAATAAATAAATATATATTAAGAAAAATTTAATCATTATCACCTATAATACCATCTACAGTGGTGAGCTCCAGCTCCTAAATCAAATTACTCTGAATTTTTGTAAATTTCCTAGCTGTGCCCATGAAGTATTTATTTTGAACTCCGCCAGTGAGTGGTTGTCCTGGATAAGTTTCGCTGCTTCAAGTAAGGCTACTATAGTTTCCAATACTGAAATATAGTTGAAATTTGCGCAATTTAAACCAACCTAACCTAAACCAACCTACCATAATTTAACCTAACCCAGACCAATTTTACCAAACCCAACCTAACCTAAACCAACCTAGTAAAACCCAGACCAACCTAACCCAACCCAACCCAAACCAACCCAATGCAACGTAACCTAACCCAATCCAAACCAAACTAACATAACCTAACCTAAACTAATCTACCATAACCTAACCCAGACCAACCTAACAAAACCCAGACCAAACTAACCTAACCTAACCTAACCCAACTCAACCCAACCCAAACCAACCCAATGCAACGTAACCTAACCCAATCCAAACCAAACTAACATAACCTAACCTAAACTAATCTACCATAACCTAACCCAGACCAACCTAACCAAAACCAACCTAACCTAAATCAACCTAACAAAACCCAGACCAACCTAACCTAACCTAACCTAACCCAACCCAAACCAACCCAATGCAACGTAACCTAACCCAATCCAAGCCAACCTAACATAACCTTACCTAAACTAACTCGTACATATCTTCTGGACATTAGCAACTTTTTCCGCAAGCACAAATTCACTTAACTGGATAATTTGTTCGTAATTTTGTCTATCACTAATGATTCCAGCACACAGCGACCACTCTATATCTGAGCGAGACGAATTTTCTCCCCTCGTTACACAGGTTCTTCATATACACACAACCACATCTCCATAGGTGGGCCGGTATACATCAGCACCTATTTTCCATAATAGTACATCCCTCCTGTGGATGATTCTGGTTGTGTTTATTTCTTTATCTCCCCAGCCTTATCGTCTTACTTCTTCTGTCGCATTGTTTATTTCTGTCTGTTTTACTGCCTTCTTCGAACACATTAAAGCAGTAATTTGTCCGGCTGAGAGCGAGGTAGAGGGGTAGGAATGGTAATATTCTGAATTTGAAAGTGTAATCACCATCTGGAATACATTAATGGCGAAAACCTTACCTATAATTATTAATGTCAAGAGCTCAGACTTTGTGCATTACTTGTGAGTGTATTCAAATTGTAGGCTATATTGTTTCATCAGCTGTATGTTCCATATCTCACAGGAAAGCTACGTCACCAGCAGAGTACAGATCATTAACGAAAATGAAGTACTGGAATGTTTTAATAATTTTCCTGATTACAAATTCTGATATCAGAATTAAAATACATCTCTGAGGTTTTAATATTCAATACCTGAAACACAAATTCCAGTAGCTGGAACCATTTCGAGCCAATTCACAAAGACTCATTTGTTTTTTTCCTTCAATATATTTCAATGCTAATTCAAAACCAAAATACTGTACGAACATTGTTTTTTGGTCACCCACGTGTTTTACATAACCCACCCAGGTCATCCTATTCATTTAATCACATAAACAATCTTATATACTAATAGGATAATGTTTATTACTGTGTGTTGTGCATAAATTATTATAATCGTTGCTATGGTAATACTGTTAAGGGATTTTCGGCTTAATGGGACAATGTTTATGACTGTGTGTATATGTGTTGTGCATAACTTATATAAACTGCCGTCATGGTAACGCTGTTAAGGTATATTCCGGTTATGGCTTGCGATACTTAACTGCGTCCTATGTATGGCTAAAAATTCTCATGACCGAGGTTCATTTTTTGTGTGAGATTTATATTATTCTTAAATGAAATGGCAAATCCCCGAGGGTTCCGGTAGCTATTATAATTTAAAGACGACAAATTATGAAAGTATAAGTGACATTTTTCCCCAATACGGTATCTTAATACTTTGTCCCAAAGACAGGAGAATCAAATTGAACAGAATCCTAATTGAAGAGGTTGTGGGTATCTGGAATGATCTGAATTGACTCAGGATACGGTCAGATGATGTGGTTTCGGAATTGTGGTGATGAACATTTTGGCTCCAATACAAGACTGGCTTTTCTTCTTATACGCTATTCGGGCATTACTTTGTGTGAAGAACAGATATTTATCTTTAAATAAGTGATTGGCAACCTGCTGCCCGCTGTTTTGTACGGCTCGCGTATGATTTTTATTACACTGTGTCAGAGTACAGACCCTATGACAAAAATAATTACAAGATAGCAAAAAATTATTTTTGTTAACGTCGTCAGTGTCTGACAATACTCGTTGTTGTGAGTAACTTTCAGCTTAGGTCTTAATTAAGAACTTCAATTCAAGAACTGTGAGACGTCATACTGATGAATACTTTGAAGAATGCATGCGAAAAGCACTATAATTAATTATGATGATACTAAAAGATTACCATAGCAAAAACAGTGAATTATCTCAATGGTAAAAGGTTTTGTTTGGGTAAAGAAATGGGAAATATGTAAACATATTTGCAATAGTAGACGTAAATTGTTAAGCTACATTCTTTAATATATTCTAATGGCGTTTCAACAAATTAACCTAATTTGTAACGTTGACGTCAGAATGTCGATAACAGAGGTTGAATGTGGCCCCAGGTCTGCGAAAAGTTGGGAAACCCAGATGAACCAATTTCAGTATAATTTATAATTAATACTGTTTAATACACAGTGGACATAAATGTTCATAACAGTCTCAAATATTTATGAAGAAAAACTTAAATAACACGCAGGAACGAAAGAGAACTTTAGAAAGTGTTTTGCTAAACCAGCGAAGTCCATTGTAATTCTTGTAGATGCTTACTAAAGTTTCGAGAAACCTGTCGCCTCCATTCTCAGAGTATAATATGGAGACAATAAACTAAATCGAAAATTGCTAATAATAAAATGAAACACTACGGTGGATCATGAAATAAAAGGCCACATTTCATAAATATCCATCTCTGTGAAAAAGTAAAATCTAAGATAAAAATTATTAGTACTGGCTGAAAACGAATAGTATATTAGTATTATTAACTATTTGAATCTCAATGGTTACTATGCATACCACGTCTTTAAACGCTTAATAAATCTAAGAAAGGCGATTATTTCTCTAAACAACATAAACCAAGCGATCTGTGCGATGTAAAGCACAGCGTTTTCTTTGAGGTAGGAATTTATTTTTAAATATTACTTAAATTAATTTCGGTTTCAGAGTGTTAATAGTTAATTTTGACATACTATATTAAACTCTTAACTGTAATTTGCACGGCATTAATAAACGCTAACCGAACATGGAGAAGTCCCCATTCGACTTCCTAAAATGGTACTCAAGCACTGAATATAAATGGTATATGGTATACTGCGGGCCAAAATATTTGCATTTAAGCCAAAATGGATGCCTTTGCCGCTATTAAAACATCTTTTTAGAAGAATATTAAAAACACAATTTTATATTGCTTTTATTATTGTAGACCTTGGTAAAAGTGAATAACACATACTGATGACGGTGATGATATATTCTGGTATATTACACCATGTAGTCTCGTATAAATTGACCGAAGTTTCAGATGTTCCTACCACCTCCATAATCAGGGATTAACCCCTTCTACCAGATCCAGCAGAGTAAGGATCTACATCTGAAGACGGGAGCAGATTCAGAGCTCGAAACGTATTGGTACCGTTTTTAATATATTCAAAGATAGATCAATCCTGAGAACCGGTACTAATGAATAAAGAATGAGGCTTACTGGCTAATTGCTGGTGACATGGGACAGAGTCACACAAGCTGTAACTATAATTTCTGCTTTAGAATAAGCAATATCAGCTTCGTTTCTTGTAAATGCATGTTAATCGGATTACTACAATATTAACAAATCTGACTTTAATTCAGAAGTTACCTGGTTCGAACTCTGGCCAGGAGCAGTCTGCTATGACTGGTATATTCAAAAATTTCCCTCTGTCCCTCCGAGCAAATTTTCCAAAATACCTCAAAAAATAAAAAATAGCTTATTAACATATCTCTACTGATTTATTACGCATTATAATCGTACAGTAATGTATTAGGCACAATATATCCTCAGCAGTTGATAAACAGTCGTAGCCAATCATAGCCGAAGACTCATCGAGAAAAATAAGGCATGGTTGGAGGCCCGCAAATATTATTTTAAATATCTCCAAGTTTATAGTTGCGCAGGCTATCCTATTGTTATGGAAACATCACGAAGATCCATTTCTGGAACCTGTAATGAACAACTTCAATTCAATCCACGCCTTCACCTCCATTAATAACCTATTATTATCGTCATATACGCCCAGGTTTCTGAGTGCTCCCTTGTATGAAGTTTCGTAACCAAAACTACGTACGCTGTTCTGTATCATAAACCTTCATCCTTCTGATTCAACTATATTGTTAATATCAGGTGAAAGACACATGTTACAATGCTTTTCGACGTGAAATTTTCTCCGTTCCTGTTTATGAGAACACATTACATTGGGACAATACACTAAATCAGATCTCTGAGGTTATCATTTTGGTAAATATGTCGGTCGTGGTCTACTCTGTTGTGGCGTTGGTTGAACCCTGAAGATGGAGGCGATATATGTCCTTAATAGGATTATAAAGTCCTCATTAGCTTATGCCTCTTTCGAAATATCCAAAATGTGTAGTATATTTCATGTATATAAAAGTTAAAATCTATAGATTTTCACTTTCCTCAATCGTGATAAATTATCGTAACAGCGAACTATATATCACCCTGACGATGGAAACAGAAATTTCCTCTGAAACATTGGTCAACATCTACCTCGCTACACGGCGTAACATCCCAGACGATAGCCATCTTAAAACAAAATATCATTTGCCACATACGTCCAGAACGTCCTCCTCGTATTTTTAATTTGCTTTAATTGTTAAATGTGAATATACAAATTTTAAATGATAAATGCTTTTTGAAAAGCTAATACTACGTTCAGCTTGTCAAAAAGAGCCTTATCCTTTATAGAACTCGATAGATCGTCACCGTGTGCACAAGAGCCTGCCATCAGTCTCTATCCTCAGTCACATGAATCCAATCCAATCCAAGCTTGTCAAAAAGAGCCTTATCCTTTATGGAACTCGATGGATCGTCATCGTGTCCACAAGAGCCTGCCACCAGTCTCTATCCTCAGCCACATGAATCCAATCCACACCATCAACCACTATTTCCCTTAAAAATCTTTAATATTGTCCTTCCAGGTCCTCTCCTCAGGGTTTACAGTCCAAAAATTATTACCTCTCCCATGCGTTCTGCATGCCCAGCCCGAATTTAGTCTGTAGTTCCTTTGTTTTTGCATATCTGACTTGTTAACGTTGCTTCGAAATATTTCAGCTAATGATTTATTCAAGCAGTCTGGTAACGAGTAGCGTTTGCTTCTACACCAAATCCATTAGCAGCATCTAACACAGTTTTCTGTTTTTCTTTATAATAGTATTTTTCATAAAATAAATTAATATCAACACAAACCAAAAAATTATACGTCCCATTCAATTCTAACCCTTTTGATATCTCAGAACTCAGTGATGGCGTACAATAAAGTAAAGTTAAAAAGTAATGGTGATAAAGCATCTCCTTGTTAAACGCCATTCTGAATGGGAAATCCACCGGATAAATTATTCGAAACTGTTTCACAGCTGATATATGTATACTGCATGCTTGCAGACTTGCCAGTTCGTATTGCGGTAGGCAATTGTCTGTGGGTCCATCACTCACTCTGTTTTGGACGACACAACAGTTAAAAGAAGTGTGCTGACCGCTCGAATCACGTAGTGCAGTCACGCGTCACGCGGCGTGTCGGATGTGACACCGCGTGACTTGTTTACGGCACGAGTGCGTCACTTCCGGATTATGATTCGTTATTATGCCGCTATGGCGCTGGGACCACAGGAAGTGATGGCATTCTTTGTTAACACCACTTCGAGACGGGATATTCTTTCTGCGTGGGAATAACTCTTGGACACACTCATCACTGACCTTTCGACGACTTCGTAACTTAACAGTATGCCAAAAGAATTAATTGCTTTTGTGGTATCCGTCGATTCGATAAAGTTTTAGCAAAATCTCGCCAGGACTAGATTAAACCAGAAAACGGAATGTAGCAAACGAGTGGTTATCGCCTGTCCTTTGTTTGGGGGTGACAATTTTAAAACATCCCTTAGCCGGTTTCTTCTACATCCTTTGGACTTCTTTGTTCTCAGTTATTCTCCTATTTGTTACGTAAACAAAGAAACAAAATGACGTCATAAAGTATTTGCAGTTTTCCGTTCTGCGCAAACTCGAAGAAATCTGACATAACATCTGTGGACTTTGGAGCAATCATAGTCACGTGTCTACTGTCCATGAAATATTGTAACGTTGTCATGCTGGGAGGATAAAATAACAGCAAAAGCCGAGACCGTTGATCCGATGTACCGTAACAACGTAGCAGGATCACGATCCATGTGTAGGGCGTCGAGACAGCATGATTACAGACACAGAGCAGCGTGGAGCGGGCGGGATTGAACACGGATTGATTCTTGGCTTTCAACTGCAGAGGTTACGTGGTCGAATCAGACGATAACACGGTCATGTACAGTTGAAAGCTATGGGGGAAGAGACCGTCTGTGATGGAAGCATAGTTCGAATGGACGATCACATGTTCCAGGTCCAAACATCTGGATGGTCTTCGATGAAGTTTTACATCACGAGGACACACTATATATAAGTCGTGGGAAGAATTAAGTTCCTTCTTTTATCAAACCACTACAACCCTACTGAGTGTGACGTTGAAACAAAACATTACGCATTTATAAATCGATCATCGATAATCTATAATATAAATCGAAATGATATTTATAACTTTTTAAAAATACTTTTCTTTTCAACATGATGTTCATTTAAAGAAAACGAATTATACTTTAAAGAACAGCTATAGTACGGTTCCCATTTCACTAGTTGGCAATTGCACTTGTTCAAAAAAGACGAAGTTCAAGTAGGAATGTGTCAACTTACAGTGTCATATCCGTGCCATTTATCAGCTTTGAATTACTCTAAACAACGAATAAAATACCAAGCCCGTCACCTCAAATCCTAACACATTCATTATTAATTTCTACCTTCCTATATCATACGATCTATAATGTCTGCAGCTGAATGAATATTGTTGAATAACGTCAGAGTATGAAGATTTCTGTCTTCTGGGTTGTAGCGCCGTGTAATTTGGTAGAAGTTTACCAACGTTTCAGAGGTCATACTACCTCCATCATCAGAGTATGAAGATTTCTGTCTTCTGGGTTGTTGCGCTGTGTAGTCTGGTCGATGTTTACCAACGTTTCAGAGGTCATACTGCCTCCATCATCAGGGCGATGAGTATGAAGATTTCTGTCTTCTGGGTTGTTGCGCTGTGTAGTCTGGTCGATGTTTACCAACGTTTCAGAGGTCATACTGCCTCCGTCATCGGGGCGATGAGTATGAAGATTTCTGTCTTCTGGGTTGTTGCGCTGTGTAGTCCGGTCGATGTTTACCAACGTTTCAGAGGTCATACTGTCTCCGTCATCAGGGCGATGAGTATGAAGATTTCTGTCTTCTGGGTTGTTGCGCTGTGTAGTCTGGTCGATGTTAACCAACGTTTCAGAGGTTCTTACTGCCTCCATCATCAGGGCGATAGTCACCCTGATGATGGAGGCAGCAGACTACTTGACGCTACAACCCAGGAGGCAGCCCTGAGAACCTTAAATCAAACCTCAGATACGACCAGATGCCGGGATTCTTAGTCCTGGTCAACGTCATTAAAATACAGTCTTAGGGAAATACGTCGTGTCTTTCAAAAGTTATAACGGCAGGACGTGCACATCTACTTGTCTGCACTAGGCAAACACATAATGGGAATGTTTCGTAACATAAAAGGAACGGATTTCGGTGTCTTCCGGTCAACTACACTGAGTGTACTTTTGTTATTTTGTACTAAAACGGAAGATTTGGACACTCCTCTCGCAGAGAAGACCGACACCTAACAAGTCAGTTCGTTTTACAGCTGTGTTATCAAGGAAACTCACTGCTTGATATTCCTTGCAAGACGTCTCGGGAGTTTCGTTGACCTTTGCAAATACGTACGCATGTCGATGGCCTGCTAGCCGTGGTAAGGGTTGGGAGGGGACGGGACAGCTCAGTAGGCGTTTTGATACCTCGTGCCCATTCTATCTTCACTTGCCACTCTTACAGTGACGCAGCTCAGGCACGCAGATAATTTGCGCCCGGTATATTCCTACTTCACACAAACCGTAAACAAATAAAACTTTCAAATTTTGGCAAAGTCCCACTAAAAATTAATACATACCACATACATAATAGATACAGTAATTTCCAAATTTTTATTTAAGAAGAAATTATCGATATATTCTGTATTTAAATATACGAGGTGCGTTCGGAAAGTTTCTAGACTGCGCCTATAAAAACCCGTACACTTATCTCAGGTATTAAATTCATCCATCACCCTCGAAGTAGTTCCCCTGGGAGTGAACACAACGA
>NW_019060597.1:332330-363554 GCF_000696155.1 Zootermopsis nevadensis | reverse complement strand
TAAACCGCTCAGATCTCTCAGCCAATCAGCGATCTGAAGGTTTACCTCCGCATTTCCCACTATTAGAACTTCAGGCAGACGGGAGGGGTTTGAAATCCGTGTCCGTTTGAAACTGTAATTTCGACGTAGATTCAGTTTGTGTGGAAATTGGCGGTCACTCTCCCAGCCTGTTGAGAAATTTCCAATTTCACTACTCGTATTCCTGGAGGGGCAGTAAGGCGAGGTCTTGCAACCAGCACGAAATGGATCGACGTTGAAAGGATTCGATATCGCCGTGGAAGACAGCGAAACAGCGGGGCATGTACCATGCTCAACGAATAAAATCAGAACAAACGACTGTCTACAATATACATAATGCGATATATTCTGATGAGGGTGTCGTAATTAATCTGACAACGATGTTTGAACTGAGTTTATGAAGAGAGAGAGACTACGATAATTTGAAGGAGGCGACCGAGTCTGATTTTATTCAAATATCCCGAAAGCGAATACGATGTAGACATACCAAAGTACGATAATCTCAATTAGGTTTTTGTAGCCGAAGTTCAGCGTATAACATTGCAGGTGTCATCTTAAGATGGCCGAAACGTTGGATAATAATTATTATTCGATGCGGTTATATTAAATTAGGTTAGCCGACAGTAATTCCGACATTCGAACCGGGTACCTTCCCAAATACTAGCCCGAATTTTATCGCTACACTTACCTGGTAGATGGAGGCGGGCTGTATCTGACAGCCTGGTCACGTGTTACCGGTTTACACATTAATATGCATTTGAGAGCCACTATGGTGACAACCTACGCCAAATAAGATGGCGAGATATAAAGAATTAAATTAGAATGGTGGTCGGGGAATCAGAAGATATAAACCAGACAGGACAATGAACTTAACCAAGGTGTACCAGTACTTACATGAGAAACGTTTGCATAATAAATGCTTATAGAATTTACGTACTGGGATATATAAAGATGGCTGTATTTTGAGCTGTAGCACCGTGCAGTCTGGTAAATAAATGCAGAAGTTTCAGAGTTATTTTCTGCCTCCATCCATGATGAGATATAAACGTCGATTAATTTTTACCAGAGTCGATGGGGCTACAATCCAAAAAATAAGTGAGAAACTCAAATCCTACTACTTGGAATAAATTAAGTTTCCATTCGGCAGAGCTCGGAGAACCACCGGTTGATGACCACTGAGTCAGACCATGTTTGTCGGTCTGTAGCTTCTTTAAAGTCATGAAATTTTTCGACGTATTTTCTTTCCAATATAAGCCTAGAAAGATATAGGGTTTGAACACCGCTCATTTATAGACAGAACTACAAATATGATGAATGTGTTTCCATCTTGACGCTAGATTTCGAATCCATTCTTGGACTTATCTGATCACAGAAGTCCTTGAAGAAAAGTCGAAACACCTCTGGTCAACACACGCCCAAACTCCCACGTGTAAAGCGAGATTCAAACTCGCGGTTTCAGGGTTCATAAAATATGAGACTATAATAGTTTCCCTAAAAACAACGACGAAAAATGCCACATGAGACAAACTTCTCTGTCTTAAAATAAATACTGTCAATCGGTAGGTAGCTTCAGAAGAAAACCACAAATACCTCCCACCAACCTGGACTTCACTGAACGGGAGACAACAGACGTCATTACACCTACTGATGGGCGTGCTTCGTCCGGGCACGGCTTTTCATTTGCGAAAGCCGGCGTTATTATTATTGGATCACAGAGCCTTATAATCAAATTGTAGAGCCACGGACCCTACTGGGTCAGCCGAAAATCTATTCACTGCTTCTCATGTCCTGAACTGTCCATATAACTGCTATAGGTTGAACACGCAGTTCCCACTTTGACCACCAGGCGCATAACCTCAATGTCCACTTCACGGGTTACCTCATCCGTCATTTTGCCATCACCGCTCGTACGATATTCAAAAGTACGATTCTGAAGTCGTACAGAATGGCATAAACTCCATATAAAATTTCAGCCAAATCCGTCCAATGGTTCTCGGGTTATATCGACTGGAAAGACAAACGACCAGCCCATAATGCGTTTTTGCTGCTATGAACTTCGTGTGTAATAATAGCAATAATTTCATTAGATTTTGAGATATCTGCTAACAGAAGTCAGGATGGACTCTGTGTGTTGTAAGAGAACGTGGAGGGCCTCAAGTGAAGATCTACAAAGTGTTCCGGCAGGAAGTCTAACAGTAAAACAACATTAAAGGGTTAAGCTGAACACTTAACAATATAGCAGAATAAGATTCCCGATTTTAGACACGAATTCCACGTTAAATATTAGAAATTAAGTGACTTTCTTTAGACTAATGCCGGTATATTACCATTAAGTAAGTTAAGGTAGAAAATTACGAAACGTAACACAGAGTCCTAACAACATAAAAAGGATTCGCATGACTCAGAACGAGCTCCAATGGCAGGAACATTTGTTCTTATACAAGGCGGCGAATTTCTTGATTAGCTGTACGACTACTAGCTATTCAAGAAATGGGTATTTCGTAGGTTACAATTAGTCACATGATTAGGGTATCCTCCGACGTTTCCATAAAAAACTTTTTGTCTTTTGGTTCGGATTTTGGACATGTTCTATATTATTCTCTTTTGTATCAGTACTTCGAACGACCCCCCCTTAATGTAAGTTTCCATGTGTGTCGTCATGTGTCCCTTAAGCTTTGGGGTTTCCTTCATTAAAAGTTGAACAGTCGCCATTTTGAGCTTCACCTTCAGCGTGAATATGGCAACTGCAATGCTTACCGAGACGATGGACAACATTTGACGTGACCCATCTCCGAAAGCCGTAGTTTTACCGCAAATTCTTAATTGTATTTTAAATCAATAATTTCTAATTATGTAAGATTTCAGGTTCTCACAGCCGCGTGTATGAAGATACCTGTCCATGAAATATTGCGTTGTGCAGTCGAGTATAAATTTATCGATATTTATAAGTTCTTTGCTTCATTCATATTCCTGACGATGGAAGCAGTAAGAACATCTTAAACATCGGTAAACTTCGATCAGACCACACAGCGAAAAAGCTTAGAAGACACTGATTTTCAGCTGTTACATAATTTTTTGCTGGGATCTTAATTCTATAATTGCCACTGCTATAAGTCCACTGTATTTGGGTTAGATATTTATATAATTTTGCGTATTTTTGTATGTTAATGGTTGCGAATAGATGAGGGGACCGAGTAACTGGCACACTCGTACACGTAGACAGAGAACTGCATTTTGGAACATCCGATTGTAACGATTACGAAAGTAGCAATGAGCATCGTATGCTAATACAATCGACCCACTTGGTCCCTCGTTATTGCCTCCAGGGTACGTGTCTATATAGCCAATGCGTTCCACTTTAATAATTCAGAAAATCCTGTGTTAGTGTTGCCTTGACTACTGGTGCTTTTGGCGCCAGCCTAATCAGTCTTTGCATCAGACACTGAGAAGTGTAGGCTGATCGGCGGAAGAGACAGAACGAATTATCGTATATGTGCTGTAGATTTATTAATGTTCCGAAGGATCCTATAAATCATTAGACCGATATCGGAGAATCTGAAGTTAAATTCTGGACTATGCAGTACGAGTACCCTTGATATGCTTCAGGTTGTATTAAAATATTTAAGCTTTCACCGAAAATTTTACTTTTCCTTTGCATGTCATTTACTTAAAAGATAGAATAAAGACCAAAATCAACCAAACTGTGTAAGTGACAGCCAATGTTGAATGTATACAATACTTGGCAAACACACGTAACACTTATCAATGACGACAATTAGTAAAAAGAACACGTGACATGATCATAAAATGTTATTCGTAATATTGTGATGTCACAAATTTTAAATCACCATTTGAGAATGTTTCAGTTGGTTTTAAATGATTTTGAGGTTAAACATTTATTTAATGTAATTTTTATAGAATATTACTTCCCAGAGGGTAATTCTGACACGCAAATTCGTAATGGTATAAGTAACTTAACTTCAGACCTCAAAATGGAGACAGCGAGTTTCTCTCAAACATTGGCATCTACCGACAAGTGAACACGGCGCCAAAATCCAGGAAAACCATAACCATCATCGCACCCGCCGTGAAAATCTCAAATCTCACGTATAAAGTAACTTTAATTTTTTGACACCAGGTGTCATAAATAAATTTATCAACACTGATGGCATACGGACCAAAACACGTTCGTCTTGAACAAATAAACGTACCCCCAGATATAATTTCTCTTCAACTTTGTACCCCCAAAGTTGTTGGTGTATAATTCAAGTTATACATAGTATATAATCTACATCTAAAATAAATTATATAAATTACATTACTGATTATTCAGTGATTATCATAAAATAATATATATTTTTAAATTTCACGTACCCTCTAAGATGTCTTCGCGTACCCCCGGGGGTACGCGTACCCCAGGTTAAATACCACTGCCTTAGAGGACAGAAGCATTCAAAAAGATGCTTTTATATCACATCAGGGCGGCAAATTTATCAGAGACAACATTATTGTAAAATGTCAGTGTACTTCAAAACGTGATTAAAGTGCTACAGACAGACACACAGCCGTGGACGACCTCATGAGGAATTCTTCCCTTACGGTGAAGCATAAAGAACACCTGAACCCATAAATTCAGCTGTACTCTGCAGCCAAAATGCAGTAATTTATTATTTAATGACATCATCCACACAATTACTTTACTTAAGGTGTAATTTTTAGCCTTATATTTGTGCAATGACTGCTTAATGACATCGTCATTACAGAGCTTTGGCTCAGGTCTACAAGGCATCAATACGTAGGGACTGTTAAGAGAAAACTGATCGTGACATCTAGGATTCACATTGGGGAATAAAAAAAAAGAATGACCTTTGTTAGGTTAGTGGGTCTTCAGACCTTGGGCGTCTGGAATGTAGAACATGATTCACATAACCCTACACTACCGTGTGACGTCTGATGTACGGATTCTGCATTTGGGTTTCAAATATTCTAAGAATATTACATTTAAATTTATATTGATTATACACCTGAAGATGGTTCATTGAAAACCGAAACATGTCGTGAAAAAGATGATGCTCTAATTGTAAATCGAACATTTCGATAGAAAGAGCATCATTTTAATATATTTTAAATATTAAATGTTAATTGTAATAATATTTTAATATTTAATAAAATATTTTATTGTGATTAGACTGTTAAAATTAACAATTAATCTAAGAAGTTATATTGGTTTGCTCGTCACAAAAGGAAGGACGAGGAAACCCTAGGATCGATTATCCAAAAACTGTCCG
This sequence comes from Zootermopsis nevadensis, assembly GCF_000696155.1. The sequence continues at coordinate 358,248 of NW_019060597.1, read as the reverse complement.
TCCGTTCTCAGTAACATACTTATTTATTTTGAAAGCGTGTCTCTCTGCTACGTATTGATCACTTTCGTCATGTCACCGTTAATATTCTGAGAGGCGCTACTGGTCAGAGACAAACTGATAAAGAAGCGATTGGACCAGTCGCTGGAGTCCAACATTAGACTATCTGCAATGTTTCTACAAGTAAATTTTAATTTAATTTCAATACATATTTCACGAGTACAGAGAAGAAAACTAGCATATTTAAATAAATGTCAGGTTTCTGGATTTAATTTCAAACTAACAAATTAACGGAATTTTATAGATTAAAGGCGATATATGGATATGTTTTTTTGGAAAACTAATAGCTAGAACAACAAACTACATTTAAAAAATTGTTCAGAAATACAGGAATATCAAACATATGTTTTTTGAGTGTGAGATTGTGGTCTTTAGGATGTGACACCGTATAGTAAAGATTGAATCGATATGTTTCTCCGAAACGTCGGTAACCACCTTCGAGACTATATTATGTCAAAACCCACAAGGCGACAGGCTAATACGTTCTGTAGGTCCTGTAAATTATGAATATCGCAGTGATATTCATGTGCTAGGTTGTTAGTTTTAATCTAAACAAAATGTTCTGTATAATCACGATTATTCTGGGCTTCTTATAGGTTTGAAAATTGGCTATAATAAGTATTATATTTGATACTCAGACCCTGTGCACAGAATTGTGTTCTTTAGGGTATCGCTTAATTTTTATCACGTTGTAACAACTGACGTTTCAATCCTACATTCAAGATGTACGCAAATCAAATAATAAATTAGGAGTTTAAAATTATTTTCTACAACAATAATGCTGGATTGTAAAGATTGAATCGATATTAGTGTTCTGTCTGACGACAGGTCCATATGAACAGGATTCTTCCATCCTTTTCTCGGACTGGGACCTGTTCATATACGTTCTTGGCAGATGATCCAGAAGTGGTTTGCCATTGCCTTCTTCTGTGTGTGAATGGAGTAATTGTTGGGATGCCACGGAGAAACCGGGGAAACCCCCGGAGGAAAACTCCGTGTTACCTAGACCACGGCCTTGCCCAACACAAGTTATAAATTCGGGCACCGCCGGGAATCGAATTAGTAGCCTTATTATAATAAACTTCACATACGAAACAAAAGCTGTCAATGTTGTTGTCGTGTATACTCGGCCTAAATTTGCCTAAAACTGTGGGTAGATATAAAATTCAGCCCTGAAGATGGATGCATTATGTTCCTTCGAAACGCTCGTATCTACGTACATTCTACGACTACCAACATAGACGTTTTTACCGTCTACAGAACATAAAACCACAAACAACAATAGTTCCTATTACATGTCATGTTTTAGAGTAAAATGAACGAATTTCGGATGGGACCCTCTTGGTCTTCATCGACCCATGGAAGTCGCCAGGGGCTTACGTCAGGTGCTGTGTGTGTGTTAGGGTGGGGGATTAATACCAGCAGCGGTTTCTTACTCAGCAAGTTCATAGTTCCCTCCAACTTGGTTTTGCGGCGAGCGAAGTGAAGGGGTAGCTACGGGATTTGTTCGTCATTTGTCTCTTCTCCATTATTAAAACAACAACTAAGTATACTGTCAGCCAGCTGTCTGCCGGATGCTGCATTGTTAATCCACGAGGAGCTAACAGTTTGTGTGTGTGTGTGTGATGAGATCATTGTTCCCACTTTTCCCCTAAAACTTGCGTAAAACTTGTTTGGAAAACGTCCCAGGCTCCTGCCAATGTAACGTAGGATGAGATCTTGTCAGAAACTTTTTTTCAAATTGGGATATCAGTGAAGTTTTTTTGTGTATTGGTAAAAAAATCTATAACAAAAATATTATCTTACATAATTTAACAGATTTTATTGAGAAGCTAAACAGTATAATCAATTAGTAAAAAAAATCCCCTTCCTTTTACGGAAACCCAAGTTTCATTACCGTGTTCACAAGGGTCCGCCATCTTTACTTATCCTGAGACAGTAGAATTCAACCCACACCATCAAATTCTAATTGCCAAAGATTTTTGTTGCTATCTACGACCAGGTCTAACATGTGGTCTTTTCTCTTTAGTTCCTTCAATCGAAGATCATCCTAATAATATGTGATTAAAAGAACAAATATGTATCTTCTCATGCTATTTCCTCGAGACAAATCTTTCAAAAAAGTGTTATTATTTAAATACATCATTAGATCGACAGCAGGAAGAAAGACCTTATATTTATATAAAATAATGATTAGATTAATTTTATTTCAGAAATATCATATTTCCCTGTCTTCCGTCAGAAGCCATAAGGTTAAAAATTACAAAACTACGATTTTCCTTAAATTTGCAGAACTTGGCCTCTCAAATTCAGGAAAGAATATAGACTTAGTGCATTTCAGAACAGAATATTTAAAAAGATATTTTGATCTTTGAGGATAACGTGACACGAACATGCAGAACACTTTATAATGGGGAGACGCATAAATTGTATATTAAAAAAAAATTATCACGAAATTAATACAAGTTTAAAGTTGGGCGTGGCGTGTAGTATGAATAGGATGGGTATATTGCTAGCAGAATTTTAGTCGGGAATACTAAAGGCAAGATACCGCTTATATCATCTACGTGTGAATAAGTAGAGTGGTTTCATCTGGTTTAGGATAGCGTATAATAATAAATCCTAGGGGACAATAAATGACGGAAAATTAACGACTATTAACTTTTCAAGGACTATCGGTCTTCATGGGAAATATACCTTAAACGTTACGGATATAATTTAATTACGTTTTACAAAACTTTAATAAAAACTAAATTTATATTATCTGAAACGGCTCTTAATACAAAATATCCTTACAGCATAAAATAAATTATAACACAACAACAGTTTTGAATCTTATAACACCGAAATTAAATACGAGGCGCGTCCCAAAAGTAAGTTTCCCACTCGTCCCACAGCTAGCAAACCTTATATTGAGCGAAGCGACTGTGCGTACGTGATAGAGCAATGACGTAGCATGGCGCATGCACTAAAGGCACTTCCCGCGTTCTCACAGTAGCATCGTTGCAGCTGTTGAAGATGGAGGTTCTTATTCCAGCTCCCGCCGACTGTGAAGTGCGGTCAGTGATAACGCTAGGCCGCACACGGCTCGACAGACAGCAAGTCTCCTGCAGGAGTTCAGCTGGGAGGTGTTTAATCATTCACCCTACAGCCCGGACCTCGCTCCCAGTGATTTCCATCTTTTCCTACACCTCAAGAAATTCCTGTCCGGTCAGCGTCAGCGTCAGCGTTTTGAGAATGAAAGAGAGGCGGAGATGGTTGTCACACAGTGGTTCCAATCCCAGGCGGCAGACTTCTACGACCCAGGTATTCAAAAGTTGGTCCCACGGTATGACAAATGTCTCAATTCCGGTGGCGAATATGTTGAAAAATAGCTGGACACTTGCTGTATCTGTTGCAATAAATATTTCCATGAAATTGTGTTTTGTTTCTGTAAACGGCCCCAGGGAAACTTACTTTAAGGACGAGCCTCGTATATTTTGATATAATGTATATTCAATAAAATTAAAATAACAATATTTCCTAAGCATTTTCACTGTGATTAACTTCGCAACAACGAGTGTATGTCTAAAATATACGGAAATTTATAAGGGTATTTGGATAATATGTGCACTTCAAACTTGAATAGGTAGGCTACATTTCGCTTTTGCTTTACGAAAGGTTTTGTACCAGCCTGGCATTATCTGCGTTCCCTACAGACAGAGCTGAATGGGTGCTGTCCTAAACGCCAGGCTTGTTTTATATACCAGGGAGCTGAATAGGCATCTCCCACGCGTCCTTAAATATCATTTACTCTCTGACTCTGAAAGCGAGGCAAATTCATTCATTTCCTTTCAAATTCGTATCCGAGCGTACCAGTCTCTCTTTAATTCCAAGCATCTTTTGAAGAGACGCCATTGCTGCCTTCCTATTTCAATACAAATCTTCAAAGCAATAAATGAAACCGGACACTCTTGTATATATTTTGATACTTCATTTTACGTTCACATTTACACTTTGGTAACTGAAGGTAATCAACTATTACAATTATTCCACGATACGCAGGTTTTAAAACAAACTAAGCATGCCATAGGACTCATTTAACCAAATTAAATTACTATGACCTTGAACTTTTATCATGGATGCCATAAAAATATTTTCTGCTGTGTATTATTTTAGCCACATCACGTGTACTCTGCATATTATGTGGGCAAGAAAGTCTTGTGTCTGTCGAAAGGATACAAAAGATTTTGTAATCCTGTCATAAAAAATCCAGGAATTTCTCTTTATATAAAGATACAAGATAATTATTTTATTTAATTTAAAATTATTCATCGTCAGGACTTGTATAATCTACCGTCGTCAAAACCCCTTAGAATTGAATTAATGTATTTGTTGTTAACGAATAAGTTATTAACGATACGATATATTATTTCCGGAAATCGTGGTCTTGTGGGAGGTCCTGGCTGCAAATCTCACTACCCTGACTGAGATTTTTCGTGGTTTTATAGTTATCACACCGAATTTAAAAAATCTGTATCTGGTTAAGATCTGTGACTATTTTAAAGCATTTCCAGTGTTGAAGATTCAGCGAAGTACAAGAATATTATTTATAGCATTGTGTAAATTCTCAAAATTTACCCTTCAAGAATAATGGGAAATTATTCAGCACCACCAAACCAACTAACACAAATATATCAACATATATCGTAAGCTATTCATTGCAATTTAATGATCATTTTGTAATTCAAAGTCCGGTCCACTGAATCTATGCTGTTTTGTTAATACTCAATTTCCGATAAACAACTGAATCAGTAAAGAATAAATATATCAATGTTTATAAAGTACGAGGTGCGATCGGAAAGTTTCAAGACTGTGTCAATAGAGGGCGAACCGGATGTAGTACGAGCTTCTGCCGCTAGGGGGTGCGGCCTACATTCATAGTGAATCAGTGTGCCAGCCGGCATCATCGAATTAGCATTTGTTTCTTAGTTACGGGCGTTTTGGTAGTGCATTACACCGACCCTCCTGCGATTTCGGAATGGCGTGTGCATCAAATTTTGCCAGAGACTCGCCAAAACGGCTACGGAAACCTATGAAATGCTAAAGCAAGCATTTGGGGAGTCCGCAATGGGTCGTGCACAAACTTTTGTGTGGCATTCACGTTTTAAAAATGGCCGAACCTCTGTCGATGATGACGAGCGTTCTGGACGACCATCTTCGAGCACAACGCCCGAAAATGTTACGAAGATCGACGTCGTACCATCAACGACTTGTGCGACATTGTTGGGATAGGCTATGGGACCTGTCAGCTGATTCTAAAGGAAGAACTCCAGAAACTGCTACTATGAGATTATTCGATAAATTACGCAATATAAACTTTTATTTTCTTCCCAATTTCATGATCCGTCTTCTGTCTTCCTTATTATCATATTTATCTCTATTTAAAATCTCTTTGTATTTCATTTTTCATATTCGTCCCTTTCTTCTCCCCTGTTTTTTGGTAATACTTCTTGAATTTCTTATTCTTCTAATCCGTTCTTTTATGTTGTTCTTATCACCATTACTTCTTTGGCACTATTCACCTCATCGCTTAATATATCTTTCGCGTTATTTTGTGTTCTTATGATCCACACTTTTCCTAATCGTTCTTCTTCGTGTTCTTACCTGCTCTTTCACCTAATTACTTTCTCAAGTTTCGTTCACTCTCAGCCATTTCACTCTGAGACTCCTTGTCGTATTTCCTTATAATTTATTTCTTAGTTTATTTCTTTCCGTCTCTTCGTGTTTAGTTTTTCAACTTTTTTGCGCATTCGCTTTATTCTTAACTGCCTCGTAGTTTCTTTTCCACGTTTTTATTATTTCTTTCTTTATACTCGCGCGTATCCTCTTAATCCAAATCTTTCATCCATTGCTAATTAAGTTTATAGTTTTGATGCGTCATGTTTGTGTTTAAAATTCACATATATATTTATTATTCAAGTCATATACACAAACTTTTAAATTATTGATGTTAAAATTTAAAATTGTTCTTACTTTTACATGAAATTTTTATTTTTATTACAATATCCAAACTCTTTTTCACATATAAATAATATTAATAACTCAAATGTTAATTATATTATTAATAATTTCACAGAACAATGAACAACTAACATAATATGCAACATAATATGCAAAATAATAAGAAGACCAAAGAAAACACCCACAATAGTAATCTACAATCTACAATCAACGAAAAGCTTGCATTAATAAATATAGAATAGTTTTAAATATAAAAACCCGAAGATGATGCTATGCCATCGAAACATGTAGAAGTATTAAAGCGCAACATTGTAACATCGAGATAACGATGAATGGCGCAGAATATCAATTTTAAATTTTAACATCAATAATTTAAAAGTTTGTGTATATGACTTGAATAATAAATATATATGTGAATTGCTAATTAAGTTATTTCTGCTCAAAGAAGCTTTCTCTGTTTTACAGGAAAGGAGGAGGGCGGTATGGCTGAAAATCCATATAATTTCACTGAAAACTGCTGGTTGGCCAAGCTTTCGATGTGTTTTATTGTCATCTTTGTATTGTAAACGTTATTCGGATGTAGTACAAAGGAGAAATCAAATTATAGCATACTCTTTCATTGTCTTCTTGTCTTTATGGAGTCGTTAAATATTCTTATTGCGGCCGTTAACTTCTAACACGAAGCTGCGTTGGAAGTGTGTTTTAATGCGTCATAACACTGACAATTAGTAACTGACTACGCGATATAGCTTTATTTCCTCATAACCTCAGGTCCTGTTGATTGATACTCCAGTTTTACGCCCGATAAATTCCTCGAAGGATAATAGTTCTTGGGCCATTATGGAATATAGATTCCCCAGGACTGATCAACTCGTCATCGTATTTCAAAACATATTCGTATTCGTCAGCCCTGTAACAATCAACTTTCCTTCTCCATACCCCATAATATTCATTCTTCTTTACTATTGTCCTTTATTTTCTCTCTCTCTCATATTAATCTTGACTCTTTATGTCTGTCTTCTCCTTCTCCTTATAATATTTCTGCCATTTATTACTGAATCCACTCGTACTCCTCTTCCTTACTTTTGCTTCTCCGCATTTTTATACGATTCCACTGAGTATTCTTCACATTTATTTAACGTTTAAAAATCCATTGGTAATTATATACGTACCTGCTTCAACTATCAACAATTCCTAATTTTATGTAAATTAATTTTGTAAAATTATCACTGTAAACATTGATAATTATCGATGTTTACAGTGAGAATTATAATTTCCTTAATCAGAACTCACACAACAACAGTAATTAAGTTTTAGTTTATAAGATTATAATTTTTAACTTTTAACTTTACACCTGAAGATAGTTCAATGTAACCGAAACATGTAGTAAAAAGATATACCAAATATGTAAATGATATTTTAATATATTATGTATAAATTTTATTTATATACAATTGTGATTAGACGGAAAAAACACGAATAATTAAATTTTAATTCACAATATGACGCAATTATATCAACTTCCTTAAATAACTTCAACAAGTTTATCTTTGTAATCAAGAAGAATTGTGTTTTCTTTGCGGTACGGAATAAATTATTAAATCAAACCTAAAAGTTCGTGACGATGGTGAGTTATTTGAATAAAAATTTTACTTGGATATTTTCCATCGTCTAGTAAAATAATAAAATAGAAAACGACGTTTTGGAGATGGTGCTCTATCTCCGTCTTCAGGTACCTACTCTGTTGGTCCCAACAGATAGAGCTAATCCCTATCTCCGGACAAAATAAAAAAGTGAAAGTCTCGGAATATAAGATCACCATCCATCCGTGAGACGTAAAAAGACAACACACTTAAGAAAAGAGTATAAAACAAATGTAAAAATGAGGCTCCTATAATGGAAGTAATGAAAAAACCAGAATCCAGAAAACTACGAAACCAAAAACCAACCAAGACAGTAAATGAATAAAATAAAAATAGTTGACACTCAAATAGTTAAAGGCGAGAAAAGCCAAAAGCCACCTCCGAAACGTCGTTTTCTATTTTATTATTTTACTAGACGATGGAAAATATCCAAGAAAATTTTTATTCAAATTATTAAATATTATTCGACTTCAAAGGGGTTAAGAGAATTAAAATTCTGATTAGCAACAGACCATAAACAAATAGGCATTCATGAATTTGTATTAAAATGCAGGCGAACAGGCCAGATACTTGTGACAGATGGGACAAACAAGAAATATGACAGATATAATTGGTAAAATGGATGCGAAGGGAACTTAAATGTGGTTTATTTAACTCTGTCATCAGCTTTTAACAGATTATACAGAGTCGAATTGTGGGAAAATTAAGAAATAATGAAATTGAGAAAGCGACCGTGGTCGATTAAAGGAATGCTACCATCACCTAAAGGGTTTTGACGACAGTAGTTTTCACTTAAAATTATTCATTCTCAGGACTTTTTCCATAGTCTGTTCTTTAAAACCACGACGTTTCGGAGGCTGGTTCTGTCTCCGTCTTCAGGTGAGAGGTACCTACTCTGTTGGGTCCCTTAGATAGATGTAGTCTCTGTCACTGAAAAAAACAGACGATGGGAAAAGTCCTGACAATGAATAATTTCAAGATTTAATTCTAATTTTGTTTAACTTCAAGACGGAATAATATACGCCTACGTAAACAAGTTTTTTATTTTCTATTTTGCCATATACTTTCAAGCTGCCATTTTTAATTTGTTATTTTCAGGATTTTTAGCCATGGTGGTCTAGCGGTTAGAACGCTGGCCTTGTAATCCTGGGGTCTCGGGTTCGATTCCCTGCGGTGCCCGAATTTATAACTTGTGTTGGGCAAGGCCGTGGTCTAGGCAACACGGAGTTTTCCTCCGGGGGCTTCCCCGGTTTCTCCGTGGCATCCCAACAATTACTCCATTCACACACAGAAGAAGGCAATGGCAAACCACTTCTGGATCATCTGCCAAGAACGTATATGAACAGGTAACAGTCCGAGAAAAGGATGGAAGGATCCTGTTCATATGGACCTGTCGTCAGACAGAACACTAAAAATAAAAAAAATAACCATCACAACATTTGATTAAAGGAATGGGGAAATTCGTAGAAAACCTCTGTTAGAATAGCCGATTTCCGGAAATTGGGGAGACGGTCCATCATATCTTATTGACTTGATTACAGAGCCGATTAGACCTGGTTATAGAATCTTTTTTGTATATTCTTATCTCCAGTTTCTCAGTCAAAACTTCCCTCTCGTTACTCGGAATTGTTGTTGGGGACCGCTTAGCTAAACCTCAGCCTTGTAAACGAAGTTTGCACAATGGTAAACAATGAGAGTGCCACCATGTTTGTGAAGTAAATCACCGATTCCGGTCGAAAAGAACACCGCATTCTCATCCAAATTTTGTTGCTTATTCTGGAAGGCGGAAAGACACTGGGCCTCGCCTGCATTTTAAGCAACACGCGAAACACTTCGCAAATCATTTCTGCTGGAGTAATAACATTAAATTATTACTGCAATTTGAAACTTGGCAAAGTAACTTTGGCCAGTTCCAGAAATATATTATGCAGTTAACATATAACTTTATGAAACACCGTCTTTATTCTGAGAGAAAAGTATATTTGAAAAACAGTAGCGAAAATATTATTTGGACCGAACGGAAATACAGTCGTGAAGGCATCCGGTGCAAACGAGGAGACGAAGGTACGAAGGCAAAGGTTTACGATATTTCACTTTGTGATAACGGTAGTAATAATTATCAATATTCTATTACTACAGCTATTTTAAAACTTGTATCTCACAGTTTTCAATCACTTGGCATCTCGAGATGTGTTCATACGCGTTCCCCTTTATTTTTCAGCATCGCTCAAATATATTTACTTCCTGTGTGATGTGTTTATTCTTAATTTTATCTGTTCATCGACAGCCTTCCGCACTCCTGCCATAAAGAAGTGATGGTAGGCCAGTACTTTATAGAATTTTAGCATTGTTTCCTATCCGCATTTATAAAGTTGTATATTTTTAATTGTTCCACACATACCGGGTGATTCAAAAAGGACTTTACAACTTTGAAAGTGTATAGAAATTTATTCAGAAGGCTTACAGAATCGGTTTAGGTGTCATTTTGTAGCAAAACAAATCAAGTTTGACTCACGTTGTGCTGTAGTATCGAATTCCGTCACCGCGAGCGCAAGCGGCAGTGCATTTGAAAATGGCTCGAAAATGTTCTCATACCACAGTTAGACGAAGATGACCAAGAAGGACGCATTCACTTCCAGCAAGACGGCTCACCACCTCACTACCTCACAGAAGTCCAGGATTTCCTCAATAACCGTTTCCCAGGTCGGTGGATTGGTCGAACAGGGTCGATAGCATGGCCACCTCATTCTCCAGATTTTTTCTTATGGGGTTTCATTAAAGATCGTGTGTATGTTCCACCCTTACCTGCCAATATCACTGAGCTCAAAGCTCGAATCACCGCCGCAGTTGCAAAAGTGACACCGGATATGCTGGATCGTGTTTGGCAAGAAATTGATTTCAGGTGGGATGTCTGCAGTATCACCAATGGCAATCATATCGAACCAAAATGACTATTTGAGGTAAAACGTGATTTGTTTTGCTACAAAATGACACCTCAATCGATTCTGTAAGCCTTCTGAATAAATTTCTATATACTTTCAAAGTTGTAAAGTCCTTTTTGAATCACTCTGTATAATTAAACTTTTGTAATGTGTTCTGTATATATAAATTTATGTTACTGCGTAGCTGGAAACCTAATTAACTGAAATTTCTAACTTGTTCATCTGTATTATTATTTATTAGTATTATTATCATTATAATATATTTTCCATTTATAGTTAGGAGTGTTGTCTTTGTTTTGAAAGTAATCAAATTACACGTTGAAGTAAAATTAGATAATTTGTGAAGGAATTTTTGGACAGAATCCTGTGAAGCAGTTAAAATAACTTGACCATCTGCAAATAAAAGTGTTGTCAACGGGTCACTTTTTTTTTTAAAAAAAAGCAATGTATTCCTGCCACAATGTTATGGAATTATTCTTATGAGATATCGATGTAATTATTCAAGTGAAAATTGTTCACTAATCATAAAAAATTATATTTTTATTCACCATCGGAGTTGAGTTGAACAGTAAACCTACCTATTTCCCTCCTTTAGACTTTATTATGTATTAAAACTTGTTTTAATGTACTTTCTGCACCTCGTATATTTGATTGCATCTCTCGAATTTCCTTCACTGACATGGCAGTCGATAAACACTGGAAGGTCCACTGTGGATCGATCATAGTGCTGGCAACATTACAACAAGCTTATCGCTCGGTTTACACGGGGCAATTTATTCAGTTGGTCTATAATCTTATAAATTAGTACATTGCTATACGTATGCAAATTCGAGGGATAAATACAGAAAATCTATCAACGCGTAATACCACATAGGGGAGGTGGTGGAAGCGGGGGGAGATTGCATGTTGTTTGGGGCGACCAAGCCATTTGTGGAGGGATGCAACAATTTGACAGGCTTACGTAAGCCACACGCTCATTCTAGCCCGGTTAGCAGAATCAATACACTCAAATCTGCTTCATACGTAATTTGCAGACACTACGTATTTGGTTTTACTGGTTCAAGAAGACAAACGGGATCTACCAGCTGCTCCGTAGTCAGCTGACTCTTATGATGAAGATTTCTGTCTTCTGGGTTGTTACCCTGATGACGGAGGCAGTATGACCTCTGAAACGTTGGTTAACATCGACCAGACTACACAGCGCAAGAACCCAGAAGACAGAAATCTTCATACTCATCGCCCTGATGACGGAGGCAGTATGACCTCTGAAACGTTGGTTAACATCGACCAGACTACACAGCGCAAGAACCCAGAAGACAGAAATCTTCATACTCATCGCCCTGATGACGGAGGCAGTATGACCTCTGAAACGTTGGTTAACATCGACCAGACTACACAGCGCAAGAACCCAGAAGACAGAAATCTTCATACTCATCGCCCTGATGACGGAGGCAGTATGACCTCTGAAACGTTGGTTAACATCGACCAGACTACACAGCGCAAGAACCCAGAAGACAGAAATCTTCATACTCATCGCCCTGATGACGGAGGCAGTATGACCTCTGAAACGTTGGTTAACATCGACCAGACTACACAGCGCAAGAACCCAGAAGACAGAAATCTTCATACTCATCGCCCTGATGACGGAGGCAGTATGACCTCTGAAACGTTGGTTAACATCGACCAGACTACACAGCGCAAGAACCCAGAAGACAGAAATCTTCATACTCATCGCCCTGATGACGGAGGCAGTATGACCTCTGAAACGTTGGTTAACATCGACCAGACTACACAGCGCAAGAACCCAGAAGACAGAAATCTTCATACTCATCGCCCTGATGACGGAGGCAGTATGACCTCTGAAACGTTGGTTAACATCGACCAGACTACACAGCGCAAGAACCCAGAAGACAGAAATCTTCATACTCATCGCCCTGATGACGGAGGCAGTATGACCTCTGAAACGTTGGTTAACATCGACCAGACTACACAGCGCAAGAACCCAGAAGACAGAAATCTTCATACTCATCGCCCTGATGACGGAGGCAGTATGACCTCTGAAACGTTGGTTAACATCGACCAGACTACACAGCGCAAGAACCCAGAAGACAGAAATCTTCATACTCATCGCCCTGATGACGGAGGCAGTATGACCTCTGAAACGTTGGTTAACATCGACCAGACTACACAGCGCAAGAACCCAGAAGACAGAAATCTTCATACTCATCGCCCTGATGACGGAGGCAGTATGACCTCTGAAACGTTGGTTAACATCGACCAGACTACACAGCGCAAGAACCCAGAAGACAGAAATCTTCATACTCATCGCCCTGATGACGGAGGCAGTATGACCTCTGAAACGTTGGTTAACATCGACCAGACTACACAGCGCAAGAACCCAGAAGACAGAAATCTTCATACTCATCGCCCTGATGACGGAGGCAGTATGACCTCTGAAACGTTGGTTAACATCGACCAGACTACACAGCGCAAGAACCCAGAAGACAGAAATCTTCATACTCATCGCCCTGATGACGGAGGCAGTATGACCTCTGAAACGTTGGTTAACATCGACCAGACTACACAGCGCAAGAACCCAGAAGACAGAAATCTTCATACTCATCGCCCTGATGACGGAGGCAGTATGACCTCTGAAACGTTGGTTAACATCGACCAGACTACACAGCGCAAGAACCCAGAAGACAGAAATCTTCATACTCATCGCCCTGATGACGGAGGCAGTATGACCTCTGAAACGTTGGTTAACATCGACCAGACTACACAGCGCAAGAACCCAGAAGACAGAAATCTTCATACTCATCGCCCTGATGACGGAGGCAGTATGACCTCTGAAACGTTGGTTAACATCGACCAGACTACACAGCGCAAGAACCCAGAAGACAGAAATCTTCATACTCACCGCTTACAACTCTTACGATGATTATTAAATATCGGCATTTACAGTAAACCATCTTTTAAAGATGATTTGTTCAACGCGGATTCGATTATCCGCGTAAAAATAAAGTCAAGTAATTCTTTGTCGAAGGAAAATTGAATTAAACGCCGTTTATCAAGCAATGGTGTATAAAATGTTAAAGACTTTTAGCCTTGAATTGTACAGGGTGGGACAGTGTTCATCGTTTTTAATGATACACTAGTCGACCACACTTTATTCAATTTTATTGGAAGTAATCTTAATTGAAAGACTAGTTTTTGCCATTATTGAATAACAGTACAGCAAAATTACTTCTTAAAACTAACACCCGTCAGATGTCCAGTAATACAGATTCACTGATGGGCTAGATTCATAACACGGTCCATTAATTTATTTATAAATTTACTGCTCAGCAGTCGATAAATCTTTAAGGACTGTGTTTGAACATCGAAGAATTTCCCGCCTTGGTGACATTTCTTGGCCAACCCGATCGCCCGAACTGTCTGATTGTGATTTATTTTTAAGGGGCTACTTAAAAAATAAAGTGTTTCAGATACGTCCGGCAGACGTAAATAATCGCAAATATAGAATTAATGAACAAGTTAATGCCATCTTACCGGCCATGTTTCTGGGCGAAATGTAAATAGTCATGAACTAGTCCAACAAATTTGATGGACGACATTTGACGGGTGTTATTTTTTAAGAAGTAGCTTCGTTGTACCTTGATATTTTTGTAAAGAACGTAATTTGTTTTATTTAGCATATGTAAGTGTGTAAATAATCAGCTCAGATGCTATCAGAAATTTCTTCCAAAAGCGTCTATCAACCCTTCGTCTCATATCATTTAACATGCTGTTGCATTGTTTTCGAGTATTTCACTGATTATAATATTCCCCTTGCACATTACTGTGGAATCAAAACGTAAATTTAAAAATGATAATGAAGCAAAAAAATACAGGTTCTACAAATGAGCACAGTAGCGGTTAGACTATCATTCCGTTAATATTTTATTTTAAAGTCCAACTTCCCGATTACATTCTACTTTAAAGCTTACTTTTCCGATCGTACCTTATTATTCGTACGCCACGGTGGTCTAGCGGTTAGAACGCTGGCCTTGTAATCCTGGGGTCTCGGGTTCGATTCCCGGCGGTGCCCGAATTTATAACTTGTGTTGGGCAAGGCCGTGGTCTAGGCAACACGGAGTTTTCCTCCGGGGGCTTCCCCGGTTTCTCCGTGGCATCCCAACAATTACTCCATTCACACACAGAAGAAGGCAATGGCAAACCACTTGTGGATCATCTGCCAAGAACGTATATGAACAGGTCCCAGTCCGAGAAAAGGGTGGAAGGATCCTGTTCATATGGACCTGTCGTCAGACAGAAGACTAAATAAAAAAAAACACCTTATTATATAACTGTCAGAACATAAATACCATTACAGAATACTGTATATTTATATATTTTTATTTGATCTGACTTTCCACGGCAGTGTTCCGGTCTGTCAAATTGACTCCGTGCAATATTAAGTTCTTCCGCCGAGCATTTAAAATATTTTTCCTTTCATAATCCCCACTTCTCTATATCTTGGTAATATCTTCCCATATCTGCATCTGGGTCATCCAAAGGTAGAATTCCAACAGTGCAGAAGAACATGGCGTGATAACGACCCATCGACTTCCAGAGCGCAGAAAAAGAAACATAGGATAGTTAATGTTCCAGAATCACGATAAAGATCTATTATTCTAAGATTTTGTCTGAGTGCATACACATAATACATATTATAAAATTACACAAAAGGTCCTTCCTGTGAAACTGACAGTGTCTTAGATTTTTAAGAAATTCTTCGTATTTTACGGAACCCGAAAGTTCATTACAGTGCATTAGATCCCATAACTGGGAAGTTGTATCCTGATCCAAAAGATTCCAGTACACACCCATAAACCGTATCTCTTTAAGATCCATTATCCACCAATCTACGCCCAGTTCTCCCAAGTGGTTTTCATGACTAATATTTTATATGTACTTCTCATCTCTCCTAAGCTCGCATGTTCTCCGCCCACTTAATTAGCCTTCATTTGATCACTATGATGATAATTGTTCTGTTGAACAAATTACGAAGCTCAAGTAGTTTTAAAAATATGTTTGTATTATTCTTTAAACTTTAGAATGCTTAATTTTGCTATACGCATTTAACAGATTATTTACGAATACTGAACGATGAGTTTGACAGAGAGAAAAGAAAAGAAAACTGGTAAATTGTTTATCAGAAAAGGTTAAGTTGTATGGTAGAGTCATTTTGTGACTATAACTACATTATTATTAAGCAACCGTCTCCACACGACAATGCTTGTAACCTTGAGCACTATACATTCATATAAAACATGTCTTGACGTTTATTTTACTGAGCTACATGTTTCGGACATAATCAGTCCATCTGCAGGTCCTTGTCTATCTTCGAAAACTATTTTATTACGATAAATATCAAAAGTGTATAAGAGTGAATTCAAGCTATAAATAAAAACCATAAACATATAAAATATAACTAACTTTATGGCAGTAATTATTGTATTTAACCGATTAGTCGATTATCTTCGTTAAAAGTAAAATTAAAAATAGGTTTAAAAGCTCAATTTGTCAGATTCTTTTGTCGCATTTTCGTGTTAAGGACAAGCATGTATTTAGTGTTAGATGTTTACAATTTAATTTTTTTGTACGTTTTACATTTATTCGTTAAATTTAATCTTATTCATCAGAACAGAATAGTTGCTGAAGTGGCCTGAAGATGGACTGTTTGTGTTCAAAACATGTCGCCTAGGTAAAATAAACTTCACGACGTGATAAATTAGTACATAGCACATAAACTTACAAATACTTTTACGTGAAGATCGTTACTACATCAGACAGAAGACTAAATAAGTGTTCTGTCTGAGGACAGGTCCATATGAACAGGATCCTTCCATCCTTTTCTCGGACTGGGACCTGTTCATATACGTTCTTGGCAGATGATGCAGAAGTGGTTTGCCATTGCCTTCTTCTGTGTGTGAATGGAGTAATTGTTGGGATGCCACGGAGAAACCGGGGAAGCCCCCGGAGGAAAACTCCGTGTTGCCTAGACCACGGCCTTGCCCAACACAAGTTATAAATTCGGGCACCGCCGGGAATCGAACCCGAGACCCCAGGATTACAAGGCCAGCGTTCTAACCGCTAGACCACCGTGGCGGCCATACTACATACTAATACAGAAAATAAGAAGCCAATAAAACACAGAGATAGCGAGAATATAAGAAAACTGAATAAGGTCTCATTACCATTACACCACTTGTTGTTACTTGAGTAAAAACCACTTTGAACGTCGCGACGTGGTTTGACTGGGCACGCGGTACACGGGTTGAGAAACAAAATGAAGGTAGTGGAGGAATCAGCATACCATATTCACTAGATTTGAGAGTGTTCGACTACTGTTGTAAAACAATATTTTAAAACCCAATGGTAAACATTTGTACCAAAAATCAACATTCAATATTTCTGCCTTTGTAATTACGGGTTTCGTGTAATTCCTACTGTAAACAACTTTAAAAAAATAATCTTAGCAATGGGTAAGATTTGTTTTCTTTCAGGTAAGACCGATTTCCTATGCCAGTACTTTCGTTCTTCAAAGGATTAAACAAATACGTTTTATGTAATGTATAAGAGGCAAGAACTCGCATATAATATGTGTAAGATAATTGAAGATATAACTGAATCAAATCTGACGTGGATCTATCCAGGCTTGCCAATAGATTATATGCAAAAGCGACAATAGAAAAATATCATATACAGCAAACATTTAAACAAAACATTTGCGTAAACGATAATAATATTTACCTCAATAACCCCATCTTTAATGCCCTTCAGATCCTTGATCCCAACCCCGACAACCACCTTTCACTTACTCTCCCTACAAGCAACCGCAATCAGTATTGAACCATGACCGTTCGGATACGTACTCCTAGACACCTCCAGACACATCAACGTGTCTACACTCTCATCTTTGGTATGTTTAATTTTACTTTCCAATTATATAATTATTATTTCATTTTGTTTTCTATATTCTCTCATATTCATAAGTGTTTCTTTGAATCATTTGCTTTGCAGACCGATGTAGAACATCAAAAGCATTCACTCCAAACAATACGTTCGCTCCAATATGTGAAAATAATATGGATATGAACATCATCAAAAAGCTACACAACAGAAATTGTAGTTGAGTTTTAAGTTTATTGATATAATTTTACACCTGAAGATGGTTCGATGAAACCGAAACATGTTGTAAAAATTTTCCAAATGTAAATCGATTATTCGATGTGGAACATAAAATGATATTTTAATTATCTTATTTATAAATTTTAAATATAATTGTGATTAGACGGACAAAACCGAATAATTAATTTAATAAAGTAAATTCTTTACTGACACTTGGACATTGTCGAAAGTGTATCTATATAATGTCTCTTCCGAGGTTTTGATATTCCTCAGAAAGGAGAAGAAGAAGAATATGATACAAAAGTCACACTTCGAGACAGGAAAGGCGCAGGTTTACTGATTAACATTTCTATACGAAGAAAAATCAGCAGACAGAATTATTAATTTTGTTAACACTAATAAATAGGTATATTAAAACAAAAAGGCGAGAATAATGCTTAAAAGAGAGGAAGACAAACGATATCCCTTAAATAAATACCTTTTTCTATTCTTTATTATAATGACTGTGAGTGAGAACCCAACGTACATTTCAGACGACGTTACGTCAAGGAAACTCTTGGGTAACCGAAGCAGAACTGTGTTACTGATGTATTCAAATAAAACTAGTTGTGATAACACACGAACTGGATTAATGTGTGTTAGAACAAGGCCTTCAGTAACAGACTTTTGTGTTTAGAGCGATGAACATTCAAATTCCACACGAACGGGAAATAATTTCGACTGCTGAACGAAGATCGATTGATCGTTGGTCGGTTGACATTTTAATTACTGTGTTCATAATAATCCTTATCATAATCATAATTTTACACCTTTATCATAATAATCCTCACTATTATCACACCAAGTTCTTATTTCTCATGTTGTTTATAAACAGATACGATTATTTCGTAGAGACAACGATCTCGCGGACTGTGACGCCAAAACATTTTAGAATAACTCAACTAAGATGACTTTCTTCTGGGATGTATCGCTTTGTAATCTGGCAGAAGCTGACCGATCACCATGATGAAGGAAGTAAGCACTTCTGAAACGTCGGTCACTTTCTACCAATCCTACAATCGTACAATCAAACATGTGATATCTAAAAGATTTCACCGTTTTCTATAAAACAGAGACACAGGATAGGGCGATAAATTCTTACAGGCCTGAATGGCACAGTAGTTGCTCTGGATCTCGGCGATGCGAGGTTTTGTCGTGTCAGCGTAATGAAAATTGAATTTATTGGGGACTGAAACTCGTTTCCTGCTTTCCCATCAGTAAATTTTCATTTCACGATATGATTAATTTAAAAGCTGTATTAGCAAGCTCCCTCTGTTCGATATACAGCCAGCAGCTAGCAGTACGTTCAAATCTCCGAGAACAGAAAAATGTAAACATCATAACGCTTTCTACCGTAATTAGAAACTGATTGATCGCTCGCTTCTGACGGCGTGGTGTACGCTGGCCAGCAAAGCCATAGTGTAAACACAGTAAAGAAGAGAATTTAGTCAAATTCAGGGAAACAACGGACTTGGCATCAGATCCTGAGTGTAGTCCTGTACTCAGGATTGTAATAAGAATGTGCCCACTTCAAATACCAGCGATTACACAGGTTATTTGATAGGAAGTCTTCTTTTTTTGGTTTCAATGCGTTCTTACAGATATGTCTTAACAAATATCTTAAAATATTACCCAGTTTCTTTCATATTAATTCCAGGCCGAATCATTCTGTAATATCTCATCTGACATCAAATTGTCACAATATCCTAAACTTATTGCAAAGAGGAAACAAATAAGTTTTTATATATCTGAAATTAATGATGAGCTTGTTGTTAAGATACCTTTAACCGCACAAGAAAGCACACTTTAAATTAAATTACAAGTAATTATTAATCTAATTAACTACACGTTAACACGCGTTTCGTAAAAATATGATGATTGCTCAGCTGCGAATAAATTTTCTCCTATTATATAGAAATTGAAGGTTATATATTTTTATAAAGCCGATTTTAATGTTTAATGCCTGTTCATTTTGAAAATTTCGATGAAAATTTTGTAGTCGTGTCTCGTACTTCTTTATTTAATTATTTAAACGTGTGCGAAGAGTACAGATTATGAATTTCTTCCCTACGTCATTTTATAGAGCTTCTTCTGTATACTTCCTTTTTCGTAGATCAAATTATTCTACGCAACCTTCAGTTTTTGACACGCTCAATTATGTTTAAGTTATCACTAAATGACATAGGATTTTTAAAAATAACAGTTCACGCAAATGTGTTCTGATCGTAGAAGACATTAGGGAGGTTTCTTTATAGATCACTTATTGCACGAAAATTATTCCTCAAGCAGCCAACAGTTATTAAATAGTTCATAACATTCTCCACTGTTATTAAAACAGAGGGTTCATGACCATTTTAAAATAAACACGCTACTCAACTTCATAATTATCTAGACCTGTAAAAATTCTAATTTTCACAACGCCTACCTTATTAAATTGTTTCAACCTAAATCTTCCATCACTGAATTAAGATAGGATTTTTCCCGTGCGAAAAATATTTCGTTCATATCAGTCTTTTTAGATTTAATGACAGCCTCGATTTGAACCAGGGACCTCCTAAATACAAAGCAGGAATACTAACCACTCAGCCACAACGTTTGATAATATGTTTAAAATATTCCCTCTCGTATATTTTATACTTTTCCCCCATCCTTTATTAATTATCTATCCCAAATTCAAAATTTATTTTCAAATATTTGCTAGTTGTTCCCCTGAAAAGGCGATACTACACTCTGATAATATCTTATTCTACATTCATTTAAACAAGAGATGAGGTTACCACCCCTATTTCACATTCACACAATCCTTCACGTTGCTCACTTAAAGCGTACGATAAGATAACAAATTATGAAGTTCAACGTTGAGTAATATTCATCCTTCTGTGAACTCATCTCATTTCATTCTCTTCTCTGTCTTCAGATATCTGCAGTATTTTACCATCGCTCTTAACATACAATTAAAACAATGGTGGAAAATTTCCTTAATGAAGGAATGGGATAAAATACCTTTTGTTTTAATGTTGTATCTTGTGATTTAGAAGATAAGTTTGTTTTAAATGTATTTTTGAAACACCCCCGTGGCTTTGTTACATATTCAACAAGTTTCTTTTGTTTTGTGAGACGAGCGAATACAAATTAATTTGGGTCAGATTTAAAGTTCTCACGGCGGCTATTTTAAAACGCATTGTCCCTTGGGACATTCTACTAGACTACAAATAAAATAATCCAAAACAATTTTTTTTTATCTCTGTGTTACCTGCTATTTGGATAATAATATTCAATCACACACAAATTTAGCACATGTTATGTAATAAAATAGGCTAATAGACAATTTAATATTTCTTCACGAACTTAAGTCAGACATTTTTTACATCGCTTTTCTTTCCGACTTAGGGGAATGTCGTATAATACCTGACAGCGTGCTTACTTTGCCGAAACGTCGCTAGTTAGTGACACTTGTCAAGTATCGGAATCTTGCCTCTGTTCGTCACAGACGACAGTCCTTACTTGGAGTAAATCCGTTGAGTCGCTCAGGCGCTGTTAGTGAATCTTTCAATTTGTATAAATTTTGAGCTACGTTGTTTATTTTTAGAAGGCTGTATCAACTAATTCTGGTAAGTACAATAATGCCTCGGAGTAAAACAAACAGATAAGACAGAAATCTTCATACTCATCGCCCTGATGATGGAGGCAGTATGACCTCTGAAACGTTTGTTAACATCGACCAGACTACACAGCGCAACAACCCAGAAGACAGAAATCTTCACACTCACCGCTGTGAGAACCTCAAGTCTTACAGATTCTAATATGATTTTATAGACACTAATGCTAAAGACTTTCATGTATTAATGCCATGTGGTACAACCGCGAAACATCGTGACTGCTGGACGGACTCTTGAACGCAAAGACAAGTTGGTATTACTGCTACTGACGCACAATTTTACAAAAATCTCACTCTTTTACGTAACTGCTCACCTTTGAAGCCCTGTAAATGTCACGTCAGAAGAAGCACATGGAAGGCGGTGGATGTAAGAACTGACTGAGGATGAGCCAAGACAAGATAAGGTCACGTCCGCAAGATGCCAATTAAGACAGTTTCAGTTGAAAGGTCGTTCCGCCGGAAACAACAACACTGAAGCAAATTACAAAACGTATACATTACTTTCTGAATACAAATACAAGCGATTACTGTGTTCGCAGTCTGAATCATGGGAGGAAAAAACCTTTTGTTTTAAAATGTTGGGTCACAATACTTAACGAAACGGACTCCACACTTTCGTTAAAATCCAATTTATGAAAAAAAGAGACAACAATAAAAAAGCACATGTTATTATAACGTGTATACAATGGAAACTGAAATTACTGCACAAGGACCTCTTTCGTCACAGTAGCACAAAATTTACTTTATTTTACATTTTTGTTTCAATTCTTAGCTTTTGTGAGGTGGAGTGAGGGACTCTAAGTGGACACGTGGCTTCTAATGGGCCCTTCGCTCGTCTCAAGATGATACCTGAGTAAATACAGACCAAAAGTTGAATGATAAAGACAGGGAAATCTGAATGTCCTGTCCCACTGCTACTTGTAACGTCTGTAGTTAAATAAAAGAATTTACTTTTAATAAATTTTCAAATACCGTTCATCTACAAGGTGCGATCGGAAAGTTTCAAGACTGTGTCAATAGAGGGCGAACCGGATGTAGTACGAGCTTCTGCTGCTAGGGGGTGCGGCCTACATTCATAGTGAATCAGTGTGCCAGCCGGCATCATCGAATTAGCATTTGTTTCTTAGTTACGGGCGTTTTGGTAGTGCATTACACCGACCCTCCTGCGATTTCGGAATGGCGTGTGCATCCAATTTTGCCAAAGACTCGCCAAAACGGCTACGGAAACCTATGAAATGCTAAAGCAAGCATTTGGGGCGTCCGCAATGGGTCGTGCACAAACTTTTGTGTGGCATTCACGTTTTAAAAATGGCCGAACCTCTGTCGATGATGACGAGCGTTCTGGACGACCATCTTCGAGCACATCGTATAATTATAAAATCAATAAAAGTCATGTTTGTCTTCTGAGTTGTTGTGTTTTGTAGTCTGTTAAAAGCTGACGGATATATCAGAGGTTCATTCTGCCTCCATCATCAGGGCGACTGCCCAGATGATAGAGCCCGCAATAACCCATGATACATATAATTTCATACTCGCAGCAGTGAGAGCCTAAAATCTTTACAAAGTCATATAAATCTGTACGGCGCATACAACCATTCTCAAATCGATACATTTGCATCATCTTTTTAAGCACAAATCTTTCGAAATCCTCCCGACTCCCCAACATTTACACACAGAAATAGCTACACAATTATTTTGGTCCACGCAGATGTGTAGACAAATAACGAACGACATTTGTTTCCAATTTGTAGAATTTTTAAACGTCTTCGCACAGAGATAAATGTCTTTATTAGCCTCCTAAACGCGTTAAAAGAGACACAGCAGTGATTTGGAACAAAGACCATATTGTCAACGGATTCCATTGTCATGTCCTGTTTCAAAGAGATATTGTGCGCCTGCCAAGTACAGAACTGACACCAGGGGAGCTGATTTCTTACGTCACTGGCTACTGAAATTGTTTCAAATACTTTGAGATGTCACTCTGACTACGACGGTCTGTTATATTTAGACCCTTGAGCCGGGATAGCTCAGTCAGTATAGTGACTAGCTACGGGCTGGACGGCCGGGGTTCGATCCCCGACGGGGGCAGAGGATTTTTCCTCTAGCCTCTGCGTCCAGACCGGCTCTGGGGCCCACCCAGCCTCCTCTACAATGGGTACCGGGGTTCTTTCCCGGGGGTAAAGCCGGCCGGGGCGTGATGCTGACCACTCACCCCCATCTAGTGCCGAGGTCAAGGAAGGGAGGAGCTATACCTCCTCTCACCCCAAACGCCTACATGGCGTATAGTGGGACAAACTTTACTTTTTAATGGTATCTTTAGGGATGGCCTGTCAGTGTGTTTAGTCTAGTTTGGCTAAGGATTATAGCGATACAGTAACACAAGGTCCTACAATTCATGTCTTAGACTTTGTTAATTGTTCAAACTTTTAAAGCCCACAACGCTTCCAAAATTAATACTGTTTAATTTATAATGTAGGTAAATACTACTCTGGGTCTCTATGAAGAGATTTAGTATCAAATTATGATTCACGATTGTAAATTTTAAGATAACACATCCTTAGATATCTGTGAATAGGATTACAAAATAAAACGGATTGAGTTACATTATTCTCTATTTATTTTATTCTAACTTTTCGTTGGTTCGATCTATAAACATTCGGTAGGACTCCTTGGACGAGTGATCGGCCCTTCGCAAGGCCCCTACCTGTACACAGGACAGCACAACACAGAAAAACGCGGACAGACATCCATGGCTTGAGTGGGATTCGAACCCACAGTCCCAGCGACCAAGCGACACAAGGCCCACGCCTCAGACCACGCGGCCACTGTGACGACTTATTCTCTATTACAGCGGTTAAAATAAGCATTTAGATTTTTTCGAAATCTTTTGTCCTCTCTCAGAAGTCAAGTTTTCTGTTAACATATTTCTAAAGCAGTTATTTAAAAACAGAAATTATCCCAGAAAATGACTACGTATGATGAACTGTAGAGTATTCATGAAGATGCGGTCGTTTCATGAACGCAGATGTTTTTCCGAGGTTTGTCTTTTAAGAAATGTATAAAATCACGAAATGAGACACAGGAGCCAATGCGCAGACTCCCTCATAAATGTCAGTTACTAAATATTAAACTAATTGACTGGTTTACCTAACGTCATTTACACTTAATATTTTAACTGAAATTAAAGAACCTGTATGAGAAATTAATGTTTCGTCGTATAACGTACAGCTGATGATGAAGGAAATAGGAAGCTCTGAAACGTCGGCCAGTTTCTACCAGACGACACGACACAACAAACGTTACAAATAAGGAAGACAACCAAATAAAACTTTAAAATAAATTATGAATCAGGAAGTAATGCTAATCGAACATCAGGAGCCTAGGCACTACATCTGAATTAGTGGAGATACAGTTCCACACTATCTCTGACTATAATTCAGACAGGAGTGATTCATCAGGTTCACACTGCACCCGCCTTTACGCGAAGAAAATAGTTCCTTGTTGTCAGAGCCCTTGTAGACTCTGGTTTATTTACGCAAGAACTGGTGATTGCTTTGTTGGCTTCACATTTCAAAAAATGAAATAAAACGAAAGTTAAACCAACATCACGCAAATATTCTACAGAAACACTTTAAATCCACACTGTAAAAGCAACTTTTAGCGATTGGCGTAGGCTTTGCGTTTCATAGTCCCTGATAACGTGACATCCAGTGACGACACCCACTAAGTACACGCCGTGAGCTATGTGTGTATTTCACCCGCCAGAGCGCTCTGTATGCGGTCTTGTGCTGCGAGCGTGTTAAATTGCAAAAGGAGATTCATAAAGCAAGTGCTTTCCGCAGTCTAATAAGCAGGTATTAGCTCTTTAGAGCACAGTGGTAACTAAATGTATCATCTGCGTTAAAATTTAATAACTCTGAATTTTGCCTACAGTATGATCCTCAGAATAAACAGCGACTATTTCTGTCAACAGCAAAAGCCAACTGATTCTTATAATGGCGATGCATCGTGTTTTTTTAAGGTATGATATGAATTTTTAATATTATTTGTATAAATTTAATGCGTCAAATGGTGAATTTGGAAGTTCAAATAATGCCGGTTACCTTATCAGCCATGAAGAAAATTAAGTCACTTTGTAGCGGTTATAACGCTGGCCTTGTAATCCTAGGGTCTCGGGTTCGATTCCCGGCGGTGCCCGAATTTATAACTTGTGTTGGGCAAGGCCGTGGTCTAGGCAACACGGAGTTTTCCTCCGTGGCATCCCAACAATTACTCCATTCACACACAGAAGAAGGCAATGGCAAACCACTTCTGGATCATCTGCCAAGAACATATATGAACAGGTCCCAGTCCGAGAAAAGGATGGAAGGATCCTGTTCATATGGACATGTCGTCAGACA
>NW_019060597.1:307156-319020 GCF_000696155.1 Zootermopsis nevadensis | reverse complement strand
AGATTATCCGTTTATACTCTTTCCTCGCGTCCTCGTTTTACACTTTTAAATACCAAAACTGCCGTAACTAAACATAATTCCGCTTTGTGGGAGGAGTTAAAGGAGAGCTCAAAGACTTGAAATTGGTTGTACAACGTGTACATTCCGCAAAGAAACTGTATATTAAAAGAATAGCATTTATTTTGAGCGAGATGTTTGGGGGATGTCATTTATAAATGGAGAGAATATTTGTGGGGTTGTAAGAGAATTCCTCTTCTTAACGTTGCCAGAGATAAGACATCACCAGGAAGCATGGTTTGTTTCTGAAACAAGCTATGTGTCAAAACTAATATATCAGCTGTACCACTACGCACTTGTGACACGGTACATTGAGTCTCGGCCATCCATCTCTCCGCACCTCCTACAGAGCCATCTGCTGCCGTATCCAGTGTCTGACTGATTGAGTCGGTGCAGCGAGACTGAATCTCTGTTTAAGACGCTCTGTTAACCGCCAAATCTATCTACTAATAAATATATTAATGGCGTTCCTATTGATGGTCTACAGATATATCAAGACGCGAATCACCTTACAAGTCCAGACAAATTCATTTTATTTTAGCTGTAAGACTAACTTACATCATAAATATATAATTATAAGCGATACAAAGAAATATGGTAATACCCAGGCATTGTTTGTGGATCTTTCTCGTAATATAAGCGGTAATTTATAAAAATATTTAGAGATTCACACAGCCAACTCTGTATTCTATTATTAGGATAGTCTAAATCGAGAAAGCAATGTTGAGTTTGAAAGAACCTACAGCTTGGATAGTAGTCGAAATAAAAAATTAAATTACAGAAAAATATGATAAATAAATCTGCTTTCTAAATTTCTCATTTGGAAGCCCGAAAAAGTGGGTTCATAATATGAAAACACATGTACGGAAATATGTAATATAATATAATTACGTTAACTGGATTAACCTGCCACATGATCGAGTCTATTGGTGAGCTCTGTTAATAGGAGCTTTGATTCCTTATTTATTTATTTAGTGTTCTGTCTGACGACAGGTCCATATGAACAGGATCCTTCCATCCTTTTCTCGGACTGGGACCTGTTCATATACGTTCTTGGCAGATGATCCAGAAGTGGTTTGCCATTGCCTTCTTCTGTGTGTGAATGGAGTAATTATTGGGATGCCACGGAGGAAAACTCCGTGTTGCCTAGACCACGGCCTTGCCCAACACAAGTTATAAATTCGGGCACCGCCGGAAATCGAACCCGAGGCCCCAGGATTACAAGGCCAGCGTTCTAACCGCTAGACCACCGTGGCCCAATATTTGATTCCTTATTATGCACAAAAGATAGACTTAAATACATACTCAGGGAAATCTTAAAACATTCACGCATTTTTTTATATTTGGTTCAAGACACTGTACTTTATCAGTATTGAAGTACAGACTTGATGCTAAAATTCCATAAAAAGTCAATTAATGATTATTTTAAATGAAGCTGTTGTTTCAGAATTTATACGTTACTGTAAATTAATCTATTAAAACAAATACAATGGATTCCGGTTAAATGGGACACATCGAGACTAGAACACTTTGGTCCAATTAAGCAGCTGCCCCAATTACGCGAAATTCCACGTAAGGAGCTAAAAATGTTTGTTCTTTTAAGATGTCCCAAATAAACGGCTGCCCCGATTAACCTATGGCCCAATTAAACGTAATCTACTGTATTTGAAAAACCAATAACTTCGAGAAACTTCCAATTACATTATCTACACGATTTCAAGAATTATAAATGTTTAAACATTGACGCAGAAAACAGATTTGTAAAGGAAATGACTGTCTTGTGGGATTCTACGCTGTGTAATGTGGTGGAAGTTTACCGACGTTCCAGAGGTGCTTTCTGCCTCCATCATCACGGCGGTCATCTTGAAAAGTGGGTCTCCATAACAAGTACCTAACATATATTGAGTGTATCATACCTCATTGATCCCGGCGTTGGTGAACTGGAGATTCAAGACAGGGGTTTGTCGATCACATTATTTTCATCGCAGTACATTTGCTGATTTCCTGGTAGATCCTCATCAATGATATCCAATGCACAACAACAGCTCACTGTAACACAAAGGAATGAGAATTCAACACGAGAAATACGTAGAACATTATAAATATGGTCTAGAAGATTAATAAGTAATTTATTTAATCCTTCGCCCCGTATATTGTTAATAAAAAAAGTCAAAACAGTGATTTACAATGTAAGAAAAAATTAATTCCACGTGAGTTTGAAAGTACTTATATGTAGATGAGAGGATAATATTAAAATCGACATTGAATAAATAACCTTAAGGGTTTGGACTAGATTTATTTGGTGTGGGTACCAGTAGCGGGCTCTGAACCTTCGAGTTCAAGGAAGTATATTTAATTTCTTGATCAAGCTACTAGTAATTAATATTTAGTTACTTTGGGAGTTAGTTACGAAAACCTCTACCATGCTACATGCTATCATTTCATATAGCCTAAATTTCTTTGCATAATATACGCCTACTATATGATGCATGAAAAATCTGGTAGAATAACTTAAAAATTCAATTACAGGAAAAATTAAGTTTGACATTATTACGTAAAAAAATTATTAAAAATTCTGGTTCCTGTTATAAGGCAGACGTCATTTTGGTTACTTATTTTTAAAATTGCCACTTTTACCTTACTAACATGGTTATTCCCTGAATTATGTTAATTAGTAATTTACATGTACCTTACTGATACAAATTTTAAGCCATATCACAAGAAACTATTGTAATTATAAGTCATTCGCTTTCTTCTTAAATTTTCTATTAAAAGCCCCATATCGTTATTGGACCCAGTTAAATTCACTTGAGTCCCTATTTTAAACTCCATTTTACAAATTCACTTACATGAATGATGTCTCGCCCTACTTGTTCTGTTGATATGCGTACTGTGGCTCTCTTATGTACGTAGAATGCCTATGAATTACTGCTACCAACTTATGCAAGATTAAAATATGCTAAATCTTATAAAACTGTTGTGGTTTGTGTATTGTTTATTTGCATGAGATACTATAAATATAAATTTGTTGAACAAATTATAATTGACCTATTAATGTAGGCTGCCTACTTTCTGCAATGTCTGGAGTACTGAGAAATGTATTTTACATCCTTAACTAGTCCTTTTATGACCATTCGTAAACAAAATAAATCATATCAAAAATGTCACAAAGTTGTTATTCTTTTGCCAAGACCCTGGGTCAATTGACATACGTTCTCATAAACTACTATTATGTTTACCATCAAGGTTATCAACATACTAAGCTTAGAGAAGTCAAAACATACCAACATAACACAGTAAAAACATTGCCTTCCTATTAACAACAAGGTAAAATAAAACATTCAAATATCAAGTTCAAAATGTTGTACAAGTTAACTTCTTTATAATAAAGCTTTGGAGCAATGAATCGAGAATTAGGAAGTAATATATCGACTTACAAGAGGAATATTCACTCTGTTATAACGTCTACGTACATCGTTCACACACAAAACTGGTATGCCATTTAACCTAAAGTTAACACAAGAAACACCTATCAATGCAACAATAAATGACTGTCGAAGTATACTAATCCAATCTGTTTCAATAACACGTTTGCACACAAAACTTGCAAACCTCGCTGTCACAACACGCCAACTTTCACTGGAATTGAGTACCAACATGACCAACCTAACAGCGCGAAACTTAAAATCATTTGAAGAAAAAATTATTCAATAACACACGTGTATCATTTTACCCAATGCAAATTAGTGTCACCTATATATATATATATATATACTGGGAACGACCCGTTCTTCAAGTGCATTGAGCATCTGCGGGTCCCATCAGATATTCCATATCCGTTTTAATATTATCCTTTCAACTAAATCTAGATATTTCCCTTTGGGCTTTCCGGCCAAAACTATGTATATTTCTCATCTTACCAATGCGATCTACATGCCACGCTCCTCTCATTCCCCGCATAAGATCTTCCTAATATTTCGTGTAAAGTACAGATTACGAATATTGAGTAAAATTAAATCACGGTCGGAGATCTTTAAAGGACGAGAAGATAAAATGGCCATCTCTGCAAGGGGATACTGGGAACGACCCGTTCTTCAAGTGCCTGAGCACTGCGGGTCCCAACTTTTCGTTGGTTCAATCTGTAGACATTCGGTAGGAATCCTTGGACGAGGGATCGGCCCTTCGCAAGGCCTCGACCTGTACACAGGACAGCATAACACAGAAAAACGCGGACAAACATCCATGGCTTGAGTGGGAATCGAACCCACGGTCCCAGCGGCACAAGGCCCACGCCTCAGACCGCGAGGCCACCTGTACAAGTTGGTTTCTGTGTACATAAATACACAGAATTGTACAAAACATGAAATTAAAATAAATTAGCCAATTAATAATTAGTGGATATCAGTAATGTGTTAGGTATGTTTCTAATAATAACAAAAATGTTGTATTCATTATAACGCGAAACAACAGAATTTTCAATCAGTTAGGACATAATAATGCATTTCTTTAAGATTTAAATTTAGTCTGTTAGTCAATTTTATTAATATTTCTTAAAATATATTACGTATCGTGCAAAGAAAGGCAATAGTTGAAAAGCGAGGGTCTGTAAGATGGAGGCGTGCTTATAAAACACTTAAAGGGCTTACAAGCCGAAGTCTATGGTTTGATGCCGGTCGCAGCAAACATGTATAGTGCAACTGAAAACATTCGCTCTTAATTTCGTCACAATCAGTGGAATTTTGGTACACTAACTTCAAGACTAAAATTTATTTTATAAACCATACGAACAAACAACAATAGCGATGTAGTCACACGCCCTACTTCTATAGCCCAAACGTAATTACTTCACATCCGATAGTATAAAAGGTAAAACTGGTTTATTTCCCAGTATGTGGTATCGCTTCACCTCTCCCACATGTTATTTGTAATTGTCAACCGAGCTCCAAGTTTTCTTGCGTCCACTGCAATCTTCAAACTGCTTCTACCCTTGTAATTTTCTGCAAAACCTAGGCTGCTTTACGGTTGAACTAAACTAATATGGAACCTGATGAATACCCTAAACATGTCCTTCCCATCTTTGCATCTCAGTTTTAAAACGCTTTGAACGATATAACTCGTCCGGAAACAGCTTTACTTGAATTTGCAAGTAAAATGCACCCTCCAAGAAGCACACGGCCGCAATATTTCGATACTAAATGCGGAAGGGTTGACGTTACACAGATGAATGGATAAGAGGGCAGACACAAATTCACGGAAATGCTACAGGGCAATTAGCTTGCATATATTATTTATTTACTTCAATGTGATTAATTAGTGGATGTGTGTTTTTTATTGTGTGTCAGATGTTTTCTTTTGAGTGTGGTATGTTGTATTGTTGTGTCTCATTGTATTGTTGTGTGAGTGCATCAGTTCATGACGTTTGTAATACATTACAGTTATTGTCTTATGTCTAGGTGGTTTTAATTTCTTTTTTTTAAGTTAAGTACTTGAGGTTGGATGGTTTTGTAATTTATGAGTTGGTTGATGTTGAGTGGGATGTGTTGTTTTTGTTGTGTCCTTTTTTATTGTTTTGTTCTGTCTCTGTGTTGATGTATCTCATTGTATGTTGTGTCTTATGGTTTTTGTTGTGTCCTTTGTTTATTATTTTGTTGTGTCTCATTGTGTTGATGTATCCCATTGTTTGTGTCATATTGTTTTTGTTGTGTCCTTTTGTTTATTGTTTTGTTCTGTCTCTGTGTTGATAATAATAATAATAATAATAATAACGCAGGATAATATAGAATTACGGGTTTATCATTGACTAACGAATACGAAAGGCCTAAGTTAACCATTTATACCACGGGCTAACTATGTACCATCTGATTTAAAATATAATAATTTCTCATTTCGTTTATAAATTTGGTTTGTACCTCAAAGAGAACAGCATTTCTCCAATACAAATAGGAAATAATCGATGTTTAATCTAAGAATCACGCAAAAAAAGACATATTCCGTAGACAAAATGAACAGTTACTGAATGTTAAAGTAGATGGTACTTTTGGTGGACCTGTGGATGGTCTTAAAGGGAAAACTGAGGAAGACCTGTTCTGCGTTTCAAGCTATTGTTTCAATTTCAGAACACGTCGTGCTATTTGTTGCCAACTACTTTTTCTGTGGACTTCGTTGTCAAAGTGTCAGAAATACGAACATAGCTTTCATTAGTAGGGATTCAGCGGGAACATTCCATTTGATGATAACAGCAATACGTGTTGTCATAAGAGAACAAAATGTCTCATATGAACTGTGTACAGTACTACTCACCTACGAAAGAAGTCCTATGTTACTATGAAATTGTCGCTCCATTATCGAATCACAAAAGCACACAACGGACTCATGTTAAGAGTAATTTTAACGTAGTTATGATTTTCCAACTAAATTCTCCAGCATATTTTAATACCACACTCCGATGTGATATAATAAAATGTCTCCCAAGAGATTTTTATCAGATTTCAAAGGAAAATTTATCCAACTGTTGTATTTTAACCATAACATAAATTTACCACAGATACATTTAAGGTTTTCACAAAACGAAAACATCTTTGCATAAAACTTTGCCTGACCAGACAAAGCCATGTTTCCAGAGATATATCTAGTAATTAAGATGCACTGTTTGTAGGTTATGATAGAGATAACCTTCCATTTTCATGTTCAGTGAACATTAAAATTATGTTTTAAACACAAACATGGCGGCTGCGATAAGTATGGAGCCGATTCTCAGGTACCTTGCCGCATACCTTCGACGTCAGTGACGTAGCCGAGTCAATATTTACATTACGATGGACAAGGAGCGTGGGGCTTTCATTGGTTTGAAACACAACCAAGGGAGGGTTATCTTAACGAGCAGTGGAATGCCGTGTAGATGCGCCCACCGGGTGTCACAAAGTGAAGACAACAATTCAACAATTATTTTACTTTGTATTATTGGAACATGGTTAAATAAATTAATATTTAAAGTTCTCATGACGGGGAGTACAAAGTTGGCTGTCTTCTGGGTTTTAGCGACGTGTAGTACGACCCTGATGATGGAGGCAGCAAGTACATCTGGAAAGCAGGTAAATTTCTACCAGAGCGCCATTCAAATTGATATTCTTGTTTTATTACTGAGAAGAAAGTACGTAAATCTGTCGTGTACTCAAAGACAGTAAAAGTTAATTGTATGTAATTCGATCAAGTCCAATTTATTTTCAAAATTTCGGATTCAAAATGGCCATATCGATTATTATTACTTTTCGAATTAGGTCTAAGGTAATCGGTACTTCAAAAGTCTGAAGATAATAAAATATATAATTACGATTTGCCACTTCGGTTCCGTGTACATAAAACTTTGTCACAGGGAACTGATTAAAATAATACTTTTCTGCACGCCCGGTTGTACGGGGTCCCTGCAGAGGAATGACCATCAGCGTGGGAACATGGGACGCTGTGTGTGTTCTTCAGATATCTCGGCAATACAAGCACATCCTGACTGGAGGTGACCACTCAAACGCACAAAGCGACTAAGTTTCGTAAAATCCTGGAAACAAGCCAAACAACAGCTTGCGTCATGTTTTCTGGAATTTAAAATCTGTAATTAAAATTTGAAATTGAGTGAATAAAGATAATATTAATAATGTTTTGTTGTGTTTGACTGTTTAACATTTATAGCCAGAATTCAGGACAAATCAAAACATGACTGCTAAATCGATTCTTTGAAAATGTGACAAAATTCAAATATCTGGCATTAACAAATTAAAATGACATTCACGAAGAAATTTCGGCCATATTAAATTCGAGAAATGCGTTTCCTTATTTAGTTCAGAATACTTTTATCTTTACGCCTAGCATCTAAGAAGACTGTGACTGAACTACCTATACCCCTAACATTTTATAAAACCTAAAGGTAAAGAGAGATTAGAAACACATTAAAGATTTTAGTCAGAAAACCTTATGGAAGGCAGGGGAAACTCAGTCGTAGATGGGATAACAAAATTAAGACGAATCTAGTAGAAAGAGGGGTGAAGTTGTGGACTACATTCATATGGTTCAGGGTACGAACCAACGGCGGATTCATGTTAAAACGGCAATGAAATTTCGAGTTCCATAACAGGAGGGGAATTTCTTGACTAACTGAGCGACTATTAGCTTTATGACAAAGATTCTATCCGATGAAGTTACACTTTTCCCTACGTAGCCCACATAAGCATACCAATTGGTTTACATTATTAATCGTAGTATTCTGGGAAATACTTTCTGTTGTGTTTTAAGATTCCATTCGGCTTCAGAATCCAGAACACCAAAACTGACGTCCTCACAGTCGCGAGGTCTTCAAATCTCAAAACATTTACAAACTTTTGGGTTCCTGAAGACGGCAGGTTGCATTTTGCCCATCCGGATGATTATTTAAGGTTCAACTCTAAACTATTGAGCTGTCAACATTTACAATTAACTTTCTCAGACGTGGTCGTTGTAAACACTATGCAGCGTGAATACGTACGAGTCCAATTAACAGAGTTAAGGAATTAAATGTGCGTGTGGGTTACTTCATTTCCAGTTTAACTACGTGACTCAGCTACTGCCCCTAGAATTTCAACTCCCACTACCACTTCCATCACTTCCCCTCTCGCGCTACTCAGCGGCCACGTCTAAAAGCTTAACTGTATTTCTCTACTCGCCTGTAAAATAATCTCGGCGCTGTAATTTATACCATTAATGTTCCACATATTAAATTCACACCAAAAGAGTATATAATTTAAGTAATTTAATCCCAGATTGTTTAGTTATACTAAATGTAAAACAAAATTATAAAATAACTTCTCGTAACTTGTCACATTTTAATGTACAGTCTGTGCAAAAGCAAATCATTATTTTCAAAGGTAACTGTGTTTGTACGATGGAGGTACACGAGGGTGTTCATAACGTACTTGGTCGAGATGAATCAGGCCCAAAGTTGTAGTTAGTTCATCACAACTGACGTTAGAAATTTCAGAGCCCTGTGAACAGACACCAAAAATGCCAGGGACTCGGAACTGGGCCCTAATGGCGTCTCTCTCATGCGAGACACGCCGACCGTCTGTTTTTCATAAACTTATAGCTCGGTCTCTAATTAATTTGTCTTTGCTGCTGACACCGCGCTGATAAAAAGCCGTGTTCTGGAGAAGACTTCGCTGTCGTACCTTCTGCTCAGGCATGCAACACGTCGACGAGGGTGGAAAAAACGTTTTTGTGGGTGTGTAAATAATGATGAACCCCGATATTCTGACAGCACTTTTATGGCTAAACTGAAACTCTTTAGCATGCAGACAGGAGTTCTGCATCAACGGGGCTCATTACTTTTAATGTAATGAAGTTAAGATGCAAATCTGAGTTGTTATGAGACTTTTAGCAGAATATCTACAATTTTAAGATTAAATTCGCTCAAGGATATAGTTCAGTGGCCGATGTCTGTGATGACGATAATGATAAATCTTCTGCAATTTTTATTTTATAAAAATAAATGTCACTTACCCAAGAAAACTGGCCAACTTCCAGTTCCTTTTTTATTAAAAATGTTATAAATTTTGTACTGCAAGTGTCATTATGATTTCTGGACAAATAATCAAGTTATGCGGACGAATCTGATCTTACACACGTTTACATTTTTTTTAAGATTCAGTGCTTAATGTTTTTCCAAGGGTCCTGATTTTAAATCGAGGATGATAATTTAACTTATCACGCATTTAATTTTCAAAAAACAACAAAAAATCTTGCAACGCATCAGTAGTTTATTGCGATCCCAACTTCAACACAAATGAAAAGACGCTTTAAAATGGATCAACTATTTAGTGTTCCCAACCTCTTCTATTTTACCATGACAAGAATAGACACGGTATCAGTACCTGCTATTGGACGCTGATGATAGACTTGTAACTCGTTATAGTCGGCGCAGTAGTTTCTGGCCGGTGGAGAAGCTAGCGGAGCTGGCGGACGAGCCTAGTCCGTGTACCTGAGGTGGCACGGTCAGTGTATTTCATTTGTTTGGGCGTTCAGTCCGATAAGCTCCTCGGTGCAGTCAGCGTTATACTATCAGGTGGACCAGAGGGCTGCTATTGGTGGGAAGTGTAATACGTCAGAATTTTACGCTACTACACAGACTGAAAACATCAAGCAGTTAAGAGTAGCGTGTAGTGAGTGCAACTCTAATGTGTTCTGCGGGTGTTGCGATAATATTCTAGATTAAATCGCTGTGCCTCCGTCAGGTAATCTTAAAGCTGTACCCATTAGAACACATGAAAGCCTGTCGTCTGTTGTTCGTTCAGTGGTCGAGGAACGAATGCTTGTAGGATGGGTCGTCACTCACCGCGTAATCTTTCGCATGCGCGTATATCGAATTCCTAGCAGGGATTTTCTCCTGGTCTGTGGACTGTAGCTTCTAGCCTTCCCCTAGAAAATTCCACCGGCCAAAAATTACTGCGCCATAGCTTCCAAGTGATATCGTGCGACGAACTGTGGAGAGACGTTGTTGTATTCAAGCGTAAGTGTAGTTAGTGTCCGGTTTGCGCTTCACTTTTGTAGTGTTTCCGGTCTTCGTTCTCGGAAAGGCGACTGGTTATCATAAATAAAGATCTTCGTGTTCTTGCCACCTAAGCCCTTAGACAACATTCTTCATCATGTTGTCATTTGTCATTTGATGCCATACAAGTCGCTAAATGCATACGCAGAGAACATTTGTCAGTGTCGAGATCAAAGGATCCTGGAGAGTAGTAATGATATGTTGAATCATATTCAGAAGACTGGCCTATAGACATTACGGACCATTTTACGTCCAGTTTATTATAAAAATTCTTTTGTACTTATTATCAACCACTCAAGAACCAGATCCGGTCTCGACGCAGAGGATAGAAGAAATAAAAATTCTCTGCCCTTGTCGGGGATCGAAACTTGGTCATCTACTCTGTAATCAGACCAGACCAGCTTCACAATTGTGATAACAGAAAGTTGAGATTATGTAGACACAACTAAGGCTTCGTATTAAACTGGTAATTGGTTCATTTATCGTCCTAAACGGTATTTCGTGTTCTTCCTCAGTCTGTTCATCGTCGCTTCTAAGAGACAATCAGCCATCTTACCACATCTCACTCTGCGCTGTGGGATCACAGAAATTGATAAAGCATTGTAAAATAACCGAACAGAAAACCAATAGCCAACAGAACGTCAGCTTGTCTTTCAGTACATGCAGTTTCATCTCTATAAACCCTGCAGCGAAATAGTGTAAGTCTGGTTGAAGGAGATGCGACTGTGCGTTGTTTCTCGTTAGATTTAACAACGCTGCATTGGAGTTATACTTTGTATTGCCACTTCTGAAGCAGGAGACGTCTCGGTTCAAATACCTCTTAGGTCAGGGCACCAATGTACACACGGAAGTGTTTTCGAGAGCCCTAGAAACGTCTACGTAAACATCTGATGCAGAGGAACTTCGGTTTTTGCTTACTCCATATGATGTATCACGTTTTTGACAAGGTGAAAAATACTTACGTATTACTTAAAAGGCCCTTAATCACAGACGGTAGTGATTTCAAACGCGCTTGGTTTATTTTTTATTTTAAATTTTTGTACATACGAAGTGCGATCGGAAAGTTTCAAGACTGTGTCAATAGAGGGCGAACCGGATGTAGTACGAGCTTCTGCCGCTAGGGGGTGCGGCCTACATTCATAGTGAATCAGTGTGCCAGCCGGCATCATCGAATTAGCATTTGTTTCTTAGTTACGGGCGTTTTGGTAGTGCATTACACCGACCCTCCTGCGATTGCGGA
>NW_019060597.1:296924-306942 GCF_000696155.1 Zootermopsis nevadensis | reverse complement strand
TGTCAATAGAGGGCGAACTGGATGTAGTACGAGCTTCTGCCGCTAGGGGGTGCGGCCTACATTCATAGTGAATCAGTGTGCGAGCCGGCATCATCGAATTAGCATTTGTTTCTTAGTTACGGGCGTTTTGGTAAATTGAAAATTCAGCTAAAGGGAAGGAGATTTGAGACGATAGAAGAGATTCAGGCAGAATCGCAGATGGTGCTTGACAGGCTGACAAAGAAAGATTTCCAGGGATGCTTCCAGGCTTGGTTGCGGCGCTGGGATCGTTGTGTTCACTCCCAGGGGAACTACTTCGAGGGTGATAGATGAATTTAATACCTGAGATAAGTGTACGGGTTATTATAGGCGCGGTCTTGAAACTTTCCGATCGCACCTCGTACATATGTCACCGTTTTAATTTGAAATATCCTCCTACTACCCCTCACGCAAAAAAGTTTGCGACCCTGTCTCAGAGCACAGGACTGCCGTGTGACGTCACAGCCAACGCAGAAGATGTGTAATGAAGGTACACTGGTCGTGGAAATGTTTTGATCCTTGGTGAAATGGAAAATTGTGAGCCAAAATTGGCTCTAAGCACCAAACTGCAAACCGGATTTTAAATAACTGTTGTAACTTCGCTGAAATGTACCGAATACATGTCTCTGTCTCCGAGGTAGTGATCAGATGTTCTAGGAACGTTTCACACGAATCGAGTCAGTTGAAACAATAAGCCACGTGTTTATGGGCAATTTCGGCTCATATTAAACGAAGATGGCTGTTTTCTGGGTTGTGGCGTCGTATAGTCTCTCATCACCGTGTTGATGGAGGCAGCAAGGACCTCTTAAACGTTGATAAACTTCTATCAGTTTACATGGCGCTACAACAGCCGTCAGAACCTCAAATCTGACCATGTCGAACAAGTTCCAAAGATGCATATCAGGACAATTTTAACATATCACAGACATTCATACAGAACTACAATTTTTCCAGTTTATCCTTAAAAATTCCCTTGCGACATTACAATGAATTTAAATGTACACCGGACTTTTAGTAACTTTTTGTGCATCTACAACTCAAGACATTTCTCTGCAAGAAATCTGCCAGTTGTACCAACACATTTAACTTGTGCTGCGCTGCTGTCTATTGGAAATTATAATTAATTAAATTAGAATCTCTCTCGCATTGCAGTAATCATATTCCGACTGGTACCTGTTCATATACGTTCTTGGCAGATGATCCAGAAGTGGTTTGCCATTGCCTTCTTCTGTGTGTGCATGGAGTAATTGTTGGGATGCCACGGAGAAACCGGGGAAGCCCCCGGAGGAAAACTCCGTGTTGCCTAGACCACGGCCTTGCCCAACACAAGTTATAAATTCGGGCACCACCGAGAATCGAACCCGGGACCCCAGGATTACAAGGCCAGCGGTCTAACCGCTAGACCACCGTGGCGGTTCTTTACCTGGTACGGCAATGTTTTTTTCATGACTGCATCAACATAATGCCACCGAATTCAAAACATAATTGTTGTAACTTTAGATTTACAATAAAAATAAATAATATCGAACATATCTCCAGAAGAAGAAATATGATTAATTAATAATTGGTCTGCTTGAAATATCAGTTTCCTCTACTGAGACCGTTCAAAGCTACATTTATCTACCTCTGGAAACAACACAAGCAGAACATAATATAATTGGCGTAGGATACAATTTTGTAACAGAGTAAATGAAAGAAAACTTTATTTACTCTGTTCCTTCATCTTACGACGGAGAAAAGACTTTTAACATGTACCACGTCATAACCCGACATCATACAGGGGTGTCCAACTAGTACACACCACTCACAAATATCAACTTACGATATATTCTTCATAAATAGGAAAAATACAATAACTCACTCTCTATCAGGAGAGCCAAAAGGCTGAATATAACTACAAATCCCTCCACTCGGCATCGTTTTGAGTCACTCACACCCTCACAACCTGATCCAATATAATATTATACAATTTCCTTCTTGGTCTTCCAGATGGTTACAATAAAATTGCCATCAAAATTCTATTTAAATTTCTAGTCCCCCATTCGAGCTAGATGGCTAGCCCATCGTAAATACCCTGTTTGTATCACATTTACAACACTAGGTTTTTGTGTTTAGATGAAGAATTCGCTGAATTACCTTTAACCTTCTTAGCTCCGGTTAAAAGCACTCTTTTGAGTACATTATTTTAAAACACTCGTAGCTTATGACGTCACTTGAAAATTAGAGACCACGTTTCAGAACATTACTAGCAAACTGTATTTCTTTTATTTCATATAATTCTAACTTCAATGTTCCCTGACTACACGGGATTGTATCAAGCTTTTAAATTAATATTATATATATATTCAAAATGTATTATCTGAATAGAAATATACATCCATACATACTGTTTATTTTAGATGTTCCCTTGTGTTCAAATATTTAAAACTTTTTAAAATCATTACTATAATCCTGTGTAATTGTATTATGATTTTTCTTCAGATTTCTATTTCGTGATTTGATCATATATATTTATTTATTTATAAACAAATTTCTCTACTATTCCTGTCCTATATATAAATTTCTGCTTTATTTTATGGTATTTACTCACCTAGAAAATTATCATAATTACATATATGTACTTTAAGTACGTAATTTAGATGCATATTTGCCTGCTCCATTTGTATTTTTTTATATATATATATTTAGGAGCAAAACTGGAAGGCAATGCAGATGATTTAATCGCCCTATTTTAGCCCACTGATAATTAGCAATGCGTAAGATGACCTGTCTACATGCATAAGTATTATTTAAAAATACCAGTCATTATTACTTGATAAGCGTGTTCGATATTCCGAATTAAATTGCATATTTAAATTAATGAATCTGAATCTGAAACGTAGGCTTTCTTAAAATCCGTAAACATATTTTTACATTTGTCGAATGGAAATTTTAATCAGTAGACTCCTTATTTGGATAGGTTCCACTCTGATAGTCACTAAAGAATTTATTCACAAATGGTGTTAACAATGATTGAAGAATTTATAACATTTTTTATTAAGTCACATCAGAAACTAGTGCAATCAGTTTTTTCTTTCGTCTTATAATCAAATTCAATTCAATTCAATTCAATTCATTTATTTGAGTGCTTGGCAACAGCCAAAAAGGCCAATAACAGCCAAGCACTCACAATACAAAAAAATAATAAAAGTAAACATAGCTATACAAAACAAATAATGAACTAAATATATAAATGTACAATATAATAATGATAATAAATCAATTCCTTAATTTAATATATTGCAAAATAATGAACAGTAAATGAGCTAAATAATATGCCTAAGAGTGAAACATTAAAATAAAAAACAAACAAACAAATGAACTAATTATATAAATGTACAATATACAATTTAATTCATTTATTTACGTGTTTGCCAAATTAAATACTTTAATTCTATAATTAAATTCTTTATTTAATGTACTCACCAACAGCTGCTATAGCCAATTACAGGGCAACACAAACAAACAAACAAAATACAAAGACAACACAGAAAAAGGAAGAAAAAAAAAGACATTAAAAACTTAATAGATAACATAAAAAGCAAATTTAAAGTACAAAAGTAACCAATAAGGTCCACTCTAGGTATTATGACACTTGAATTAATTAATCTTGAATTATTGCTACATCACGACATCAATAATATTCAATTTTGAAATGTAAACATCATCGTTATGATATCTTGATACGTTGATCAACGTTTCTGCTTTCAAAAGTCATCAGCTGTAAGTATGTTTTGTGGCTTGTTTAAATAAATTTCCCGTCATTATCTGCAGCCTAGGTTGGTAACACTTTTTAAATTCCTTTATGTCATTACACAAGCCTAATTTCTTCTCTTTTTTGGTTTCGATATCAATGGTCTTATTTTAGAAACTCCCTCCTATCATTAATCTTATGCAATTTTAATCTTCGTAACTTTGTATTTTTTCCGAAAAGAAATATCAAAACATATCAAATTTGTGAACGAATAAAGGCATATACTTCACGAAATTTCTTCTCTTATTTTTATAATAAACATATATGTATTGGTCGAAAGTCAGCTGTATAATCTAGATCTACTAAATTGAACTGGGTATGTGCCTATGTAAACACTCCAAACATAAACTCAAATCCGAAGTTGTAAATTACATATCAAACACATCTTAAACGCAGGTAAATTTTTATACAGAACTAAATCGTATACAGCCAGTGCCAAATTTCAAAAACTGTTTTGGTAAATTGAATTAAATTTACAGCATTATTTTGAACATAACTTCATCAGACTTTCTGAAATCCTTCCACTTTTCAGAAGATCGTTTCAGTTAAATTTACACTGAAAACTTTCACGAAGGGACCTAACAGAACACTATATTTTTTTACACCCGGTAGGTGTTTTGGCTCTCTGTGGGAACAGGAATAAATCAGGAAAACATTTCAATAACAAGCAACCAGCAGAGTCATCTGGTAAAAGTAGGAATAACCGAATCTCGTATCGTATGATTGATATTGTCCATGACTTCTGAGTTTTACGTTGGTTCTTCAACTGTCTGCTTTTAAGAATAATCATAAAAATATAAATCAGAAAGACGGCAAACAGCATGAGGGACAAATACTCATATAAATTTTCTGGATTCCGCACGGTTTCCACAACAGAAACTTCACACAGCCGCCATTTTATGGCCACTGAACATAAACATGTGAAAATTAAGGTGCAATTGATTAACACTAACAGCTGTGCGTCCCATTAAATTTTAAAAAAATCGGACATTAGGTCTGTATTAAAAATCATTAGGGACTACACGCACATACCTACAGATAACACGCATCGACGCATTAATCATCCTGATCGATATCGGAAATCAAACGATTAATATCGCCACATAGCCCCATTAATTTCTCATCAACAGAAACGTTACGAACAAGGCACCTACCTAAGCGAAACAATATCAAGGCTTACAGCGGCTGTGTTGCGGGCACCTACCTAAGCGAAACAATATCAAAGCTTACAGTGGCTGTGTTGCGAGGTAAACAATCGATTTCATCAACCGTTCAAGTGACTGGTATAGAAATTTTATTAGATCTTAAGCTTCTCCGTCCGAGATCTCTCTTCAGCTCATTACAATTTTTCATTTAATCACACTCACAAACACAGTATAAATATGTAATCATTAAATTTTTTTTATTAATATAAAACACTTTCCACTAGTTCATGTGTTAAATTTGGGTGAGGATGGGAAGGCTTCATAAGTTTAGTGAAGTGAAGAGAAGGTCCTGATGAAATGTGAGTGCATCAGTTCATGACGTATATAATTCATTACTGTTACTGTCTTATGTCTAGTTGGTATTAATTTTTTTAGTTATGTACTTTAGGTTAGATG
The DNA here is from genome assembly GCF_000696155.1 of Zootermopsis nevadensis. The sequence goes on along the minus strand of NW_019060597.1, from coordinate 301,530 downwards.
GTTTTTGTAATATTATGAGTTGTTTTATTTTGAGTGTGGTGTGTTGTTTTGTTGTGTCTTATTGTTCTTGTTGTGCCTTATGTTTTTTGTGTCTCATTGTTTTTGTTGTGTCATGTCTTTTTGTCTTACTGTTTTGTTGTGTCTCATTGTTTTGTTGTGTCTTATTGTTCTTGTTGTGCCTTATGTTTTTTGTGTCTCATTGTTTTGTTGTCTTATTGTTTTTGTTGTGTCTTATGTCTTTTTGTCTTACTGTTTTGTTGTGTCTCATTGTTCTGTTGTTTCTTATTGTTATTGTTTGTGTTGTCTTATGTTTTTTGTGTTATTGTTTTGTTCTGTTTCATTGTTCTGTTGTTATTATTTTTGTTGTCTTATGTTTTTTTGTGTCTTATTGTTTTGTTCTGTCTCATTGTTCTGTTGTTTCTTATTGTTTTTGTTGTCTTATGTTTTGTTGTGTCTTATTGTAGGACCACTGCCACCGGGTAAAAACCCATTTGCAGTCAAATAAATAATAATATTAATAAAAACTCTGAAACGTCGGTAAACTTCTATCCACTCGTAGCTTCAAAAGGTTCTCAATCAATTGCTAAGGCTACACGAATGTTCTGTCCTCTTACGGGTTACAATTTATCTAACTCACCCCATTAACTCTTCATATTTTAACAACTTCCCCGCTAAGTGTGTCAGACATCTCAAATAATATTAATATATTTCTATTTTACTAATTTGAATACATTTTCCTTTTTCCAGCTTCACATTTCCTTCACTACAAATTTTCACAATCTCTCCTATTAGACGAACGAGATCTAGTGACTCATCATTATACAGCTTTTCTAAATCTTATTTACAAAATCTGTAAAGCTCCTTGAAAGGGCGATAAGTTGATTTAAATTCTTCTCAATTCGCAGAACATCACCGTGACGTCTGGACAGTTTAACCCTAGAGGAAAAGAAATCGACTCCTTTTCAATCTGTAAGGTCTGATCGGTATCGAATAAATGTACCCTGGACATGGTCGAGTCCAGTAACATATATTCAGGACTAAAGGGGAGAATGTGCGAGTTAAACTGTGATCGAGAGAATTTTCTATTCCTCGAGAGTCTATCTTTTACTAACAGAAAGCGCTCCTTTCCAAACGCCAGCTATTAAGACACAAACTTTTCCCCAGCCAATCGCGTGTTTTGGTTAATAGTCTTAGATGAATTTATGAAGAAGGAAACCGGAATCTGAACACTTATTAATGTCAATTAAAACCAATTAACAGTATACGGGGAGAGAGTTTACCATGACCGATCGTAAAAGTAATCGATTTCAATATAGGTGAAATTTCAGCTTCTCGCGGAGGCCATCTGGGATTTAGCGTCATGTAGTCTCGTAGAAATTTCTCAACGTTTCAGGAATACGTACAGGTTCCATGCCTGATGATATAACGCAATATCCCAAGATGGCCGTTGTCTTCCATTTCAACCTTAAAGATCGAATCAACAGGCTTCTTCGAGACGTTGGTAACAACCTACAAGACATGTCGATACAACTCAGAGATCCACAATCGACAATTTTAGTTTTGTTCATCGTCTCTCTTTACGATGTGTCCTTTCTTCATGCCTGGACACACTCATCGTTTGTTATTAATCGCTGTAAATCTTTTTCTTCATTCGCATTTGCAGGGTCTGAGTTTTAACCTTTCTTGAAGGTTTATGACTGATCTATTTTTTGGGGCATTGGTAAAACTCCTTTCATGAGTGATCAGCCCTATCTGCAAGGCTTCTAACTACACAGACACAGAAAGACTCGGACAAACATCCATGCCTTGAGTTGGGACTCGAACCCACGGTCTCAGCGACCAGGCGCACGAGGTAATCGCTGTTAAATTATTACGTGTATAATATGCTTTATGAATCTCCCTACGTGAGTAATGTTCAGGTAGGCACTTTAAGTATACTGCAGACCAGCATTAAGTCAAAGCTTTTGAAACAAAACACGACATTTCTCTCTGACATCTAAATAACAATACAAATGTATGAGTACCCCTATCAGTATGTGTTTACATTAGGGGTGGTTAGTTTTTTGGTTGAAGGGTGTTTAGGACAAGTAGCAGGGGGTCTTGTCGTGAATATTCAAGGGTGAAGGGAGCAGTCAGACGGATCCTAAAAAAATACAGTCTGTAACTTAGAAATAACGTCGAGTCACTAAAACAACATTTCACTCCTTTCTGCATTGCTAAACAACCAATTGAATAAGAATAACAAAGCCTCCTGACAAAAACATACATACATCATGTGCTCGGCGTGAAGTCCACAGAGTTTAACGCTGTCCTTGGCACCCAGCGCAGTCTCCAGGCGAGCAGAGGAACTGAGTCACTGATATGCGATACGTGGAGGGAGCTTCTTGGCTTCAGACTCTTCCGTTTTCAAAGTAACGTGAGGTTTATTTTATCACGTGTCAAACTTTTCATTAGCTGTTATTGAAACAGCGATGTCTTATCAACAAAGAAGAGAGAATTATTTCTGGTTGCATGTGTGCCCCCAGACAATTGGACATACTAATGAGCCCCAATGTAACGCCATACAAATGGCGATATCATTTTATCATATTGTTTTCAAGATGGCTGTCTTCTGGAATGTTATTGTACAATGAAGTTTGATAGATATTGACCGGGTGTCCCGAATACGAAGGAATGCTGACCACTGGGCTGGTACAATCAGTATTGTCTTTCTTGAATTGCAGATAATTTTTAGCTCAACCCTTCAAACCCCATATGTACCACTTACTTCAACATTTTAAAAAGAATAATTATGATTAGACATTGTATTTACGAATTTCGTATAATTTAAAGGGTAAACAGTGATTATTTTCTTAAATATCATTAAACAATTAATGTCTGTAGTAAAGAAATATTTTCTTTGAGGTACGGATTGAATTCTTAGGTAGACTCTTTATTTAACGAGCTTCTACATCAAAGAGTTATCAGGAAAATCCTTGTTAATACAAAGAGCAAAAGTTAATCTCCAAAAATTTCGCCATTTTACTCCTCTGTTCACACCTTCCCCAACTATTCATCTCATATCAATTTAAATACCATTCAATTGACTACCAAGTCTCCCGATCTGTTTATATGCACACGGATTTTCAACCAAAATTTGAGTAAATTTCCTAAGTCCACCAGACACCTTCTGCTCGTCTCATACTACGAAAATTAACAACTTTAACATTTCTCCATGAAAAATATAAATTAGAGCATTTCTGACTACGTCTTTTTATAAAATTTTCTGCCATTTGTATTTGTAGGGTAATGCGTATTTTAAGTGCATAGCTCCCACCTACTCCCAGCACTGTGAACCAATTCGTACATTGCTCGTCTACAGTAAGCGAGAGATAAGTTGAGTCCCTGTGACGTATGAGGCCAGGGCAGTCACGTGCTACTAGCAAGCCGGAAAAGTCGTGCTTTTTTTCTAATTTAATATAAGCTTTACTGGTAATGCTTTGAAACAATGGAAGTTATAAAGTAGTCAATAATAATAAAACAAACAAATTAATAACGATACGACGAACAGAGGACCAGCAGATAGCAACACAGACGTGTGAGATATCTTTACACCAAAGAACAATGTCCTCCACTCAGGAACGGAGGGGTGGTCACGCATGCGCACATCACTTGGCTACATAACAAGACGTTCTTAACTCTCGTGTACAGTAGTGCCTTGTTGCCAACTTCGAAGCTATAACATAAGCAGTAGGTTTGAAGTCGTACCGGGGCTGTAGGTTTATGAGATGTCTTCTACGTGTCTGTTGTCCTGAAATTACGATCATAAATGTCGCGAGGATGGAAAACCTTGGTCGCTCCACACTACTTAGTTCAGTGAAACCACCACAGACAGGAGACAGATATACGAACGCGTTACGCACGCGTATGTTGCAGGGATGTGTGATTGCCAGGGGACCGTCCCGTCATTGTTCTCACAAGTCACGTGGTGCATGGTCCAGCGAGAAAACCAGCCAATCTCGTGCACAGTCAGGTCCAGGTTAAAGTAGTCCCTTCGTAATCTGACCAGGAAACTGGAGGATATTATTGTAAGGGAAATGTTGCAGACCTATATCTTTAAGTTTATCTGTGCTCTACATTTAAAAGGAAGAAAGACCACACATGCCATCAGTCAATTAAGGAAATAGAACCTGACAACACGGCGACCATGTATTGTTATATGATGTTACAAACACAAACATTCGCTGTGTTTTGGTGAGTCGTCAAAACAGCATTCGATATGCTAACGTGAAGACAGGATGGAAATTTAAGCGATGCTTTGAGAGAAGTGTCCCATCCTTTTCTAGCATCTCTTACTCCGAGGTACTGTCGATTCTGCTATAGCTTTGCACAGATCCGTCAGCGTCCACTGGCACCTCGTGTTGGCTCAATACAGCGCTAAGCCGTTACCATGGAGAAACGAGCTAGCCTAGTTAAGATCCCGGACAAAGTATCAGTAGCTTCACAGTTCTGCACGGCAAACCAAAGATTTCGAACTATACACGCTGTGTTCTAGGCACGGCCCGGAATTAATTGTGGCTGCAGTTAATGGCGCTCGGGTTCGATCAAACGCAGATCATTGTACAAA
>NW_019060597.1:279886-295387 GCF_000696155.1 Zootermopsis nevadensis | reverse complement strand
GATGTTCTGCTGAAAGAACAAAAGCTGTCTTTTCCATTGTTCAATGATTTTAGGCAGGAAATGTAAATCATATTCGACAATCTAGGCGCCTGAGCCTTTGTTAATCAGCCATACGTATGCAACTCCACTCTCGTTTTTTCCCAGTGCCTGGCACCACTAAGATCTGTAGCGTTGGACGAGTGTTCGTACAGCTACGAGACATTATATAAACTGTTTAGGTTATATAGTTGGCGTAGTAGTTTCTGGCCGGTGGAATATTCAAGGGGAAGGCTAGGAGCGAGTCTCTTTTGCTGACTGAGCCGAGGAGCGAGTCTCGGACTGAACACCCGAACAAAAGAAATGCACTTACCGTGCCACCTCAGGTACACAGACTAGGCCCGTCCGCCAGCTTCTACACAGGCCAAAAACTACTGCTCCAACTATACGAGGTTGTTGCTAATAATACAACAGCCACAAATTGATCATGGTTAGCGTATTAAGAAGTTCCCATTTCGGGATTATTCATAGGGCATAAAACGTTTCCCTCTGATGACCACTGCAATAATTTTGGTATCGATATTCAGCTGTTACCTGTTCTCAACACCATGTTATAAAATACATATTTATCTCTTGATTTAATACTACAGAAGTACAGTCGTTGAAATATATTAAATATGTTAAGACGAAACCTTATGAGTGTCCTAAAACTTCTACATGAAACTTTTGATTTTGATATTCAGACTATAAATTTTGTTACAATTACGTACTTTTTTCGGTTTTATAGATATTTCTTTGATGGTATAATATCACAGACTTGTATGCATGTTCAATATAAAATATTTTTGTGACCAAACATTTGACATTTATTCATGGTTTATATAACGACGTCAGGTAATACAGCATTGAATGATGACTAATAAATAATAAATTGAAAAATATGGTGGAGAAAGCTGTTGTGGCCTAATTTAAGGTACTGGACCACAATCTGCCTGATAGGAATGATGAAAAACATAAATACATGTTTAGATGGATGACCTCTGGGCCGAAATTTGACAGAGATTTCTCGAATACAAAGCAGGAGCGAATCGGCCTCGATATTTGGCCCTTTCGAGATCATGTATTGCAGACAAAGACATGCCATCTTCTACTAGTTTAAGTCAGGTTGCGCCCGATTTATTTTAAATGTTAATCATAAAACAGTGTCGTACTGGACGATTATTACCGCCAGCATTTCAGTACTGTTACGTCAGTAACTATTGGTTTATAGATAATTTTCTACTACATTTCTTTTATTAGTGACGAGATCACACAAATGCTGTGACAAATTAGAACTCATCGGCACCAAATATTACCATTGTTACAGTGACTGTAATCCAGACAGCATGATGATAAAATGATTATAAAATACAGTCGCGCTTGTATTTTGGTGAATTCAGACAGAATTATTATTGACACTTCATCAAACTATGAATTATAAAATTTAAAAAAAAAACATATTTATAAATATAGCTGAAAGCTGGAACGAAATTCGAAACTAAAAGATACTGAAGGAATTTCTGTGGAGAATACATAAACCAGAGACAAGACGTAACATATGAAACTGGAATTTATTTTATTTAAAAAGTAAATGAGTTTTTTTTACAAGGTCATCCTAAGGAGAAACGAGAATATTCGTTAACGAACAACAAAGGGACTACTTGAGATTTTGAAAACTTTAATAGAAGATCGTAATAAAATCAAACTTGGTAAAGCAGTCTCAGGGGTTGTGAAGGAAATTTAACTGGCTCTGGACCGCGTCTAACGTCGGTATTGCGATGATTATCATAAACACTGGAGTCTCATATCAAAACAGCATTCAATTCGACAGCTGTATGTTTATGGTGATTAAGAGATACAATCGGATCGTCGCTAATGCTACTGTTTATCGTTCATCTCTCCTCCCACATTTGTACCTCTCCACACTCTGCTTAATCTCGCAACACAGTGTCCAGTAGGGCTTCAGTCTGATCTGTATTCCTCCGGCTAGTCCGGGAAACAGAGTGACGTCACACGGTCCGTGAACTGTAATTTATTTCAGGTTCTTGTTCTTAAAATACAATTACATGCAAGGCACTGTCAAGATAAGAGTAGACTTTTATTAGTTGCGAACAACATATATTATGTGTTACATTGCTTTGCTACTCGGCCGAAGGAGTCTGTGGGCTTATCAAGGAGTGTCCCGGACGGGAATGTTATGTTTTGTTTTGATACCGTTGCGGATACTGTCCTGAGACATTACTTTTTGTTTCCAAAATGTCTGGAAATCTATCGTCTCTGTTGAAATACACAGTTTGGAAACAAAGTATAAATTGTTTAATTTTAACCGTCTAATCACAATAAAATATTTTATTGTGATTAGACGGTTAAAATTAAACAATTATAATCAGCACAATATGACGCAACATTATCATCTTACAAAGTATAAAGTTATCGAAATTAATTTTCGTCTTAAAGTGAACTGTGACTCGAAGACACGCAGTTATATTTATTAAACCTTTGAAACCGACGTTCCTGTGAATAATATTTAATGATTCAATCCGTGCCGTACCAAACTTCATAATTACAAATATCAACTAGGTTGACTGTTTAAGGAAATAATCGATGTTTACAGTGAGAATTATAAGAAATATAAAATAATAAGCAGACTTATTTTTTCTTAAAACAGGTAGGACATACAGATGCCATTAGACTTTAAGAAGTAAATCCCAGTACTATGAAAGCTGACAGAATGACCATACAAGTGACGCCGCTAGAACAAACTCGGGTTCATATCTCGGTAGGGAATATTTCTTCACCATTATGCCCTAGACTTGTATTTCCAATTCCAGAAAAAAATTGTTGCACATATTTACTAAACAGATTAGAAAATAAAGAAATGAGAAGGCATATTGTACAAGGAAATTTCGGGTTGCATTAATATCATAATAATATTATAGGTTTAAATCGTACCCCAGTTTCAATAACATCAGTAACATTATCATTGTCACAAGAAACATTTCTCGTCTATTAACACCACCGTAGAAATCTTCAATTAGAACACTTATTATCATCATCGTCATCATAAATGTAATTTTTAAACATCAAAATGATATCCGATATTATCTCTACCAACATCATCAAGAATATGTATAAACCAGTTAGATGCTACAGAATTTGGACCATCCAGACTCGACCTCAGCGCTTTCTCCTTCACTCTGGTCCATATCCTAACATCAGAGTACCTTTTTCGTGTTCTTTAAAGGACTTGAATCCTAGTGTTTCTACACTCAAATATTTTATCCACAACTAATTCACTTCTTCACTAACAAAATAATTGTTAACTACTTTACGATCCTTATATTGACATTGCTTATTCAGGTCTTGAATTTATTTTCAACTGGCGTTAATCTTGATTTATGCTTCTCAACACCCACTAAGATATTTGCCCAACAGTCACTCGTACTGATAATTCCGTATTCCAGTTTAGACCGCCAACTACTTTGAGCTTTGAAGACTTCAAACCCTCAGCGCCACCACAGCGTTTCACATATAAAAGATGGCATAAAGGATTAATTAAATATATTTCTACTACTTCTCCACTTTTTAATGGAGTTATAACAAATAAAAATTAGGAATGGAATTCAAAATGTTGCTAAAAACGAGATTATATAGACAAGCTTAAATAGCCCAATTATTCGATACTATAAATGGCTAACGAGAACAAAAATGACAGTGGAACCACGGTTCCGGAGAACTTGACGTAAATACGTCTATACGGAAAGGAAGTTTATATATTGGCTTTATTCTAAATATTTCCTTTATACATGCTTTACAATTGAGATAATTTTGATTAAGATATTGCTTATTCAACTTGAATTAGTTACGCTTAAGATGGGTCTGTGGTAGCTGAATGTAATGTAAAGTAATGTAATGTAATGTAATGTAATGGAAGGTAATGTAAAGTAAGGATAAACTCCGTGTTGCCTAGACCACGGCCTTGCCCAACACAAGTTATAAATTTGGGCACCACCGGGAATCGAATCCGAGACCCCAGGTAAGGTAATGTAATGTAATGTTTTATAGGTAACAAAAATTACGAGTAGACACGACGTTTCCTAGGTAATCAGGTTACACTTTTTCGTTTCCCTTTTTCGTTCCCCTTTTTTGCCGAATGACCCTTCCTTATAGACGTATTTACGTCAAAAATTTATACGTACTTATAAGCGTGTAAGTCGTCATTTTGACTGTAAGATTAAAGCGATCGGAGCGTGTAGGTGACCAATAATCTGCTACTTCCGAGGCGGTGAGGGCTCACGATTTATTTTTACGCGCTTTAAAATATTTCTGTTGTGTGACGCACGGTTCCCTCATTTTTGACAAGATTTAACAATATTTCTTAACGCGACATTTAATAATGAAGTGTTGCAAATACGGAACAAATGGGCGCGTTCTTATGCATCAAGTTAGCTTCGTGTGGTCAACATATTTTACCTGTAATCAACAGGTATAAGGTTCGAATCTTCATCGACATTCTTGTGGTTTGCCAAAACCCAGGCTAATGCCAAGATATCAGACATTCTCGACCGTTTCTTCCCTAGTAAGTACCTCTGAAACGTCGGCAAATTTCTACCAGATTACATGGCGCAACATCTGAGAAGACAGACATAAAATCTAAAGATTCATAGTTTATTTAACGACTCCATTTCAACTACGAACAGGTGAGTTATGTGACATTGTTTGATAATTTGTTTATGGTGAATCTGAAAAAAAAAAGGTTTTTTTCCTGATCTAAGTTTGGATACTATTACGTCAATTATGTGAAGAGAACTCATAAACCTATGGACGATGTCAGGACAGACAGCTATCAAACGAAGCTTTGAACTCGGGATCTTCGTAAAAATAAGATATGTGCTGTTCGCCACCGTCATCAAAAAATCGTTTGTCGGACCTGTGTTCTTTCAGTTAATATTATAATCGCATACTTCCATGTTCTCTAAGCGATATTATGTTTTAAAACCCATTCTCTCCCATTTTTACATTCCTCGTCAGTATGTCCAATTTTTTTTACAACTCTGACAAGAATATACCAGATATGGTTGATAAACGTGCATGGAGACTCTTATGTGATATTTACCGGGTTCGAATCCCTGTCGGGGACTGACCCTTCGAGGTTTATCGTGGTTCCCTCCATAACATGAACATAGTACTTGTTCTCACAAACTTGTCAATTCTTCATTCATAATTATCTTACTATATCGCATTTGACGTAACATAAAACAATCAATTTATAGTGAATCGTGAAATAGCAAAAAGTTCTTTGTGAAGAGTCCTATCAATGCAACACGGCGTGAAGAAGAGTTGGCAAAGTGCCAGCTCGTTTCACTGCGTCGTGTTCGCCTCGACCGGCAGAGAGACTCAAAACCCTCCTCATTTCATCTCATCCTTGTTTCCAGCTTCAATCTCCCGGGATTGATTTCTTCTGTTGCTCTCTCCAAATTATCTCACAGTCTTCTCCCCTCCTGCAACCTCCTGAAGACGTCTCAAGCTGGGAGCAATTTCTCCTGGACATGCAAACCTCGTGGCCATGACAGACACTGATGTGAAAAGCTTGTGTTTTATAGGACGATGCTACCTTAAATAGCAGACATTTAAGTTACTACTCAACACCCACCGCTGTGCGTTCTGTATGTAATGGTGATATAATAAAACTTACTAATAAATCTTTCTCCTGTTCGTTTTATTTATATTTAATCATATTTCAGCTATTTGTTTTTTGTAGTGTTCTGTCTGACGACAGGTCCATATGAACAGAATCCTTCCATCCTTTTCTCGGACTGGGACCTGTTCATATACGTTCTTCGCAGATGATCCAGAAGTGGTTTGCCATTGCCTTCTTCTGTGTGTGAATGGAGTAATTGTTGGGATGTCACGGAGAAACCGGGGAAGCCCCCGGAGGAAAACTCCGTGTTGCCTAGACCACGGCTATATGTAAACTTAAATACGTAAATAGAATCTGTTACCGTGGTTGACTGTCGATATGACAATAAAGTAACCTGATAATTAACACCGCAGAAAAATAAATTATTCCAAGTTCTCAACGTAATGACGTTACACAAAATAAATAATACAATAAAAAAGAAAAACGTGTAGTATAGTCGGCGCAGTAGTTTCTGGCCGGTGGAATTTTCAAGGGGAAGGCTAGGAGCGAGTCTCTTTTGCTGACTGCGCCGAGGAGCGAGTCTCGGACTGAACGCCCAAACAAAAGAAATGCACTGACCGTGCCACCTCAGGTACACAGACTAGGTCCGTCCGCCAGCTTCTCCTCCGGCCAAAAACAACTGCGCCGACTATAAATAGACAACCAAACGCATTAAGACGACAAGACAGCTAGTCATAGGATCTTCACGTACATAAATTATTCCTTAGACAATGGACTACGTACAATAAAATAGCTTCGAATTTAAGCAGTGTGATCACATCTCTTCCAGCGTTAAAAGAATTCTTATTTGTTTTGTATAATGGTAAATAAACTTCCAGGAAACTTCGATGACGCTCGTCTGTTGTTACAGAAACTGATGCACATTGAGATGGCATGAATTATTCAGCTGAAAGATGGTAGAAGTGAATCTTGGATAATCAAATGTAGTTGCCACTCTCGAGATGTGAATTATTTATCGGTTTCGGTTTTCGATAATCCGAACGGATAACAGATGCAAAACGACGTCGCGGCGATGTCACATCGATTTATCTCGAAGTTCTAAGAATAGAATGGAACAGTCCAAGATACAAAGCAGTGGTCCTTGGGTTTGGCTTTGATAACACTTGTCTCGTGGCTCTTTAGTACTTTAATGGCCAGTTAATGGTTTATTTAACGACGTTGTCAGCAGGTCAGGTTATAAATCTTCGAATAATAGATTAACAAATGAATGATGAATTGGAAATATATGGAAGGAAACGATCTTGGACAGATTTAAGTTACTATCCCAGAATTTGCCTTGAGGTACTGAGAAAAACCATAAAATCTTCAGCCGAGACAGTTGATGTCGGTAATCGACTAATTCTGTTACACTTTAGATATATTTAGAACGTTTGCTGTGTTTTAGGGAAGTATCTTGTTTGAATCTCCGTGAAGATACGTTACTAAGAATGCAGAATTACTCCTGGGAGCTTCAGACAAAAGTTAATTGTTCCTCAAAATAACGTAAATCTGCCACTTATTTCCAAGGACTTGGATGAGAGCCAAGCGGTGTTCTGTAATGGAAATTAATTTCTTCAAGTCTCGGCCGGATATCCCAATTAATGATTCGATAGTTTTCCTCAGTCTTTTAACCCGAATTTCAGAACCGCGCTTTTAGACTTTGAAGCTGAAATTCGCCTGAAAAAAAAATTAAACTCCAGTCCGTACCTAAAAGAAAACACAACACTTTACCATCACAATGATTAGTTTGTTAACGTTATATAAGTAACCAATCACTGTTTATACTAAGTTTCATAGAAGATCTGCATGAATACAAAATTCAAGACTATTGACTGTTAATGAAGATAGAACATATAAAGTCCATTATAATTAGGAAGGCTAAATTATCAGAATTCTTTCCTCTCACATTATTCTAGTTCACTAATAATCATCATCTTGCTACTGCATATTTGACACTGTATGAATTAAGTACTTTCAAAAAGTTTACTAAGAAATTATTTATGAAGAAAACTATGACATATTCCAGAACTATATCTGGTGGGCGGATGCCTTTTCGAAGCACAAACTTGTAACGTATGTGTGAAAAATTTTGGGGGGAGACCACGCTTCAATTCCCCTTATCTTTAACTTCCTTCTGTTGCGAGTGGAAAGCCGCCACAGACAGACAGGAATGTCGTTGTCTGCAAGCATTCATTTAAAGAACACTTAAAATATAAACCACTCTGCTTGAAGGAAGCGATACACAGACTCACTGACCTATACTATTTTTAACGTGTTCAGTTAATTATCATCTTCCTCCTCAGTTTTCTGAACGCAAAGAGTATTTATACAAAGCAAATTTACATTACAAAATACACTGTAATATGTAGAATTTTAGGTGAGTCTGAAGATGGCAAATCTTTTGGTTTGTTGCACTGTGTAGTCTGGTCGATGTTAACCAACGTTTTAGAGGTCATACTGCCTCCATCATCAGGGCGATGAGTATGAAGATTTCTGTCTTCTGGGTTGTTGCGCTGTGTAGTCTGGTAAACATATACCGACGTTTCAGAGGCACTTTCTTTTATAATTTTCCGTTGTAACTACTTTCGTTGGCAGTCTACAATCCCGTGTAATAGGTTTGACTGTCTACATACGAGAACAAGATCTGTCACTTCTTGAAACATCGCGGACGTGGGTTGTGTATGTTGACAATTCTGAAAATCTTCGTCTCTCCCCTTAAAAGCCTCTAGAACTGATGATGGCTGAACGATCCAAGTGGGCGTGGAAACCCATGGACAATTTATTTACTGGGGTGTCTGTCTGTCCGTTTAATTGTGGATAAGCTCGGTTTCCGACCCTTTTTACACAACAAAAATTCCCGCCTCTGTGCAGTTCTATGAAAAAAAACGTTAACAGCAGCGAACAGCAAACAGAACATCTTTTTTCAACTTCCATCAAAAGTCTCAGTTTCACTGAACATTAAGAGTTGTCCGACTTCTTTAGTAGCTCTGTTTTCTCTGTCGGCCAGTCTTATCCGTTGTGAGGGTCACGCATGATATAATAATGACGATGGTAACAGTTTCATTAAAATAATAACAATAAAATGTAAAGATACGTTATAAAGCGAATCACAATCCAAACTTTCTGGTTTTAAACGAATTAGAATTTTTAAGAGATGAATAACTACGAATGGTTACTTGATTAAGAAATATCGCTTGAATTTAATAATATAATTCAATTCATTTTTATAAAAATGCATATGGATTTAATAATATACTAATCTGTATCTCGAATTTCTCTAATCCAGCAATGCCCATACATTATAAATCGTCTACCATGTATTAATTACTTCATAAACATGTAATTTAGGAATCTCCACGATTAGCCACTCAATCATAACTTTAAAAAAAAAGAGAGACAGACAGACAGGCACGGCAAGAAGCTGCTCCTACTTTTATATTAACCGCCCTACAGCATCCCAATTCTCGACTGTTGCCAGGTGGTAGAAGAGATCTTGAAGCAAGGACAGTAGCTGGGGTGATTCTTGGATAGCTCGCGTGTGATTACGGTAGGAGGGACGGACAGATCAATAGCTGCAAGGGGGAGGAGGGTTTACGACCCTTGTGGAGAGTTACACTGCCAGGGGTTGGTACTGTTTCCAGCAATACAGGAAATGAGGTGTCTGGAAGCAATGTTGGGGTGTGGGACTTTGCGAACTAAAATATTTCCATAACCCAACACGCGAAAAGGGGTGAAAAACGAGCATGTACCCCAGTAACATCATTAAAAGTAGAGTAAATGCGTGCTGCACACAGCTAGCATAATTACTTCGGCGTTATAGGGGTGAAACGCTAGGCAGAAGTACCATGGACGGGGGAAGGCATTGGTCGTTTCCCAGGGCGTTGGAAAAGTTCGGCTTTGTTTCCAACTGCCTGGTGCTTGGTATATTGGTCCTTTATAGTTTCAGTGTAGCAGTCTTCTTTGAGTAGCTAACAGTTGTTAAACTGCCCATAAAATATCCTGTTGTTTTCCAGAAATATTATCACTTTCGCTACAGAAGTTGGCCTTATCCTGAAAAAGTTCACATCTTACATATGTTTCGCTACTCCAGGAATATTTTTCTAACTAAAATTTATAAACAAATTACATATTTATGCTTACTACGTCCGCCAAATTCTACTTCCTTGATTTAATCCTATTAACAATACTACTTTAACGCGTTCTTTTAACAATGCTTTAGCTTTAACAGATAAAATAGGTAACTTTCCCCTGTTTAAGACCACAACATGAAGACGTATGGTGGAGTGAAGATAAACCTCCATATATTCTTATCCTAGGCTGAGCAGAGTAAAATACAACACGCTCTGGGCGCCTATCCACTGAAAAAATAGCCTCTGGTGAAATTGAAAATGAGGTTAGGTGGGCCCAAAAGCCGATCTACACGTGTGCCTATAAAAAAAAGTATCCAGCCCACAGCTAAATTCTGTAAGTTCTGGGGACATTCTGACCCCATTCAATTCCAGCAAATCACTATTTTGCAGCACAGGTGAAACCTCAGAGCTAAAGAACAAAGTAGGTATAATGTATCAATATCTGAGAAATTCTAAAGTACGATGCGTTTAAGTAAAAACAGTGCGAACAGAAGCCCATTAACATATCATGTAAGTGATCTACATAAAGTGTCTCCAAATAGCTTTCAACATAATAAAAGAAACATTTAACTTATATTTACATTTATGTACGAAAAGTATTAGAAATTATGTTCTCTGACTTGTAAGCACTTTTCAACAGAAGACAACTGTCATAAATCCGAGCTGTTAACCCAGAAAATAAAACCACATAGTCAAAACTCTAAATGTTATATTACTATAAAGAGATATTCTGATCAATCTATACCACGATTGTCAACCACAAAGAAATAGGAACACATCAAATTAGCAAAGAATCTACAAAATCGGATAATAAAATGCACCCTAACCAATTTGTAACAGAAATAGTCCGAATGTGTCATATTCTTCACGTTCTTTTTACTTGATTTGGTTTAACCTCTAAAGGGCATTATGCTGTGGGATCAGAAATGTGATGGCTCTGTGTTCATTTCTAAGGGGTCGTAAGTAGCCTTCTGATCTCAGGTTAAAGTATTTCATATTCTTTCTTTATTGTTATGATGGTGTGAGATGTCTCTGTGGAACTAAGGCCACTAACGGGTCCATTATCCACCTCCGAGTTGATAGAAGAGTGACTATGCAACAGCGGTGGAATGATACTTACAGGGTAAACCGAAGGCATTGAGAAAACATCCGTTCCAGTACCATTTCGTCTACCAAAAATTCCGCCTGGACTTTACTGACATCGAACCTGGGTTTCCGTGATTATAAGCCGGGGGAAAACAGTCTATTGTTTTTATATCATAATTGCGTCATGTTTGTGTTATATCAATACATATATTTATTTTTCCAGTCTATACACAAAACTTGTTTTAAAATAATGTTGTTAAAATTATTTATAACATTTACAATATAAATTGCATTATGTTATATTTTATGGCGCTTTTCTGTGTCGTATAATATTACATTTATCACAGCGCTTTTGATTTCGACGACATGTTTCGATGTTTACCACATCATCATCAGGCTTATCAATTCATATATTTTTAAAAACTATTGTACATTTGTGCATTGCGTTTATTGATAAAATCAAAAATCTCTTCATTGATTTTTGATTTTATCAATAAACGCAATGCACAAATGTACAATAGTTTTTAAAAATATATGAATTGATAAGCCTGATGATGATGTGGTAAACATCGAAACATGTCGTCGAAATCAAAAGCGCTGTGATAAATGTAATATTATACGACACAGAAAAGCGCCATAAAATATAACATAATGCAATTTATATTGTAAATGTTATAAATAATTTTAACAACATTATTTTAAAACAAGTTTTGTGTATAGTCTATTGTTATATACGGAACATTTAATCTACTTACACAATGAAAATTGTTTTCTCGGCTTTTTGGATTTGGCAGAGGATATCCCAAAAGCTATGTACCAAGTTTAATGTTTTATTTCAACTGAACGATGAGATACAAAACCCTGATTCAACTACCATTCAAATCAACACATCACCTTGTTGTTGAAGGCCTGCCGATTTGACAGTAATCTTCCAAAACTGATACTGTCTTGCGCAATTACGTGACGTGAATTTTGAAATTTTGTGCCCGCCTGGTCCAACGTTGATGCTAAACTTTACCAGAGGCACTCTTTTGACCTTCACTGGGCTTCCAAATGATCGAATGTACTCTTCGATGATAAATATCTGCTGATCCGTACTGTAGGCCGCCATTTTGTGATACTACAAACTCGAACGAAAAAAATAGCATGAGTATTACAGTGTGTCAGCGTAGTTTCTTCAAATTATAATCACTTTTTATTTATTTAGTGTTCTGTCTGACGACAGGTCCATATGAACAGGATCCTTCCATCCTTCTCTCGGACTGGGACCTGTTTATATACGTTCTTGGCAGATGATCCAGAAGTGGTTTGCCATTGCCTTCTTCTGTGTAATTGTTGGGATGCCACGGAGAAACCGGGGAAGCCCCCGGAGGAAAACTCCGTGTTGCCTAGACCACGGCCTTGCCCAACACAAGTTATAAATTCGGGCACCGCCGGGAATCGAACCCGAGACCCCAGGATTACAAGGCCAGCGTTCTAACCGCTAGACAACCGTCGACCATTATTTTTATTTAGTGTTCTGTCTGAGGACAGGTCCATATGAACAGGATCCTTCCATCCTTTTCTCGGACTGGGACCTGTTCATATACGTTCTTGGCAGATGATCCAGAAGTGGTTTGCCATTGCCTTCTTCTGTGTGTGAATAGAGTAATTGTTGGGATGCCACGGAGAAACCGGGGAAACTCCCGGAGGAAAACTCCGTGTTGCCTACACCACGGGCCTTGCCCAACACAAGTTATAAATTCGGGCACCGCCGGGAATCGAACCCGAGACCCCAGGATTACAAGGCCAGCGTTCTAACCGGAATTGACTGTTTCGTAGATATAATATGGATTCATGGTAGCCATTTACAATGAGAAACCACCAGCGCTCAGCAATATTCTATAGTCTCTGGTCTTCTCACATAGTGTTTGCGTGCGTCCGAATTTTGCAAAAATTTTAAATAAACATCTGCAGTTTCATCGTTTCTGCAACTGGCATTTCAAATTTTAATTTTATCCCTGAAAGAGAGTATCTAATCTATTTACCTCTGCAGGCACGTCACGTACATACACACATATGTTGCGCCGCCAGTTCTGGATGAAATTTCTCATACTGGTAAAGCCTTGCAATGTTTTCCACAATTACGATGTTTACAGGTGGAATTTCGCTTTCCACCTCTTGTCCGAGATAACTACCAATCAGAACATTTCAGGTGATATTTTTTACGTAAGTTCTGGGACACGTCAAGCTGGTCGCCTGCTTTACAGGCTCTTCACTAAGGACTGATGACCTACACGTTTCTGATCTCACAATTCGTAGCCAAAATAGGTGACTTGAAGAAGAAATGTATGTATTCATCTTATCAAATCCAATAAAGTAATGTTTCATACATTTTTTGTATACCACATAAGAGAATAAAGACATAAAATCCAAGGCATCAGACTAATACAGAGATATTCCTGCACTGAAGAATGGGATAGTATTTTGAAGCATGAAGTGATGTTCTTTGTACGCCTATACACGAAAATTTCACTCACTGTTTGAGGACATGTTCAAATACGATAGCCCACTGATTCAATTATAAAGGAATGATGCACGCTCCTGTAAAGTAATTTCATCAGATTCCAATGCATTTTATTCGGAGTATGTTTTGACAGAGTAAAAACCATATCGTAAAATGCTAAAAATGCACATTTGTTTTATAAAGGCTCGTAGCAATTAGAGCAAGTTAACAAGGAATTATATTTATACAAGACAAATGCAAAAGGTTTTATATAAACATTACGTAAGATTAAAAACTATCCAGAAATATATTAGAGGAGATTTATAACACACGTAACTCCCCGCGAGGTAATATTTCTTTGTCCACAGGTTCCAAATATTTTGCTAGATGAATATACAGAATTATTCAATATTACATTTTATAATTTTGTGGATATGTTTTATTTTCACAAAAAAATAAAAAATGTAAATGCAATTCGGTACAGAAAAGACTGTTTTGAGATACATTATAAAGTTTATACGCAGCACACACTGAAATATTCCAAGTTGCAGATATTTTGGTCAGTATGGTACTTAATTTGTTGGTAGTAATCTAATTAGGTGTGGCTTAGTATGATTTCAGGTGCCGGAAGTTTACTCAGCCACTAGGAAGAAAGAAAGTAAAGAATTATGGAAAGACGTATGATCTGAATTTATTTGTATCTCAATTTGAACACGGAATCGAAGAAGAGTGGCTCCATGTAACAAAAAGTCTGAAAAATGAATTATACAAACGAGGAATGAGCAAATTTGAATCTTATCAATCGCTATATTGAATACCACCTCTCAATCAGAACACTACAGTAATAATTTATTTAATAGAACTTCAAGAAAAATAACAACCTTGACCTTCAAAATTTATAAACAAATTTTATTTTTACGTTTATATATGACAAAGAAATTACATTATAACATTTAATCATAATCCGTTTTAAGGGAGTTTTCTATTTCATAATAATATTATATTTTTGAGTCAGGTGCAATGCTTATTAACGACTATAAAGGTGGAAAATAAATCAAAAACGTAACTTATAATCTAGGCAAGAAGTAACAAAACAAATTTCATGACGACATTTTTCTCCGAACTTTTAAAACGCACAAAAAATTATCTCAATGATGGGTCCTATTTGTCAATGTAAATATGTTTCTAGCCAAAGTGACCAAACTAGTTCTGCTGTCCGAAGTTTTAATATCGCTGAGATAATTCATTGAATTTATTATGTAAGCATTCAGTCACGATATAGCTAAACTTTATCGGACTGGTTCTTATAACCAAGGGGGTAACGTGAAGAGAAGAGAATTTGTAGGCCTTGAAGGCAAAAACAGGGCGGAATGAAGGAAAATTGTAATCTACGAGTTAAAACTGTTTTCGTCGTCAAGGGACGCCAACTTGGAGATGATTTAATTTCCTTTTCCCTGATAACTTCCCCCTTACGAACTTCAAAGTTACTTCCCCGGTTCTAATATATGCGTTTCTGATCGCATTTCTATCCCACTAAACGGCTGGCGAGCGAGCACACAATATGTAGCGAACTGCACAGCGTCTGCGCAGTTGCGAGTTTATCTCCATAATAATGTTAATGACGCTGAATCTGTGTGGATTAGAACACGAATTACTTGCATCGTATTGCAAGAAACCGTTCAGTGACGTTCGCTAAATATAAACATTATTTCCACAAAATGTTATAACTTATTTTCCTTTAAGTTAATTATATAAATGTATATAACTGAAATGCGAGTCTAAAATGACAATTCTCTGAAATCATAAATAAATCGTATTCTGATTCAAATAAAAAGTAACACTTCTACATTACAAGTATCAATTTTGTAGATGCTGTATAGGGAAATAATCGATACTTATTTTCATTCATATTTATTCAAAATCCATAAATACACTCCGTAGGAAAAGAATAATTTACCAAACACTGAATCAGGTGGCATATACAGTTACTTTTGTGAAACGATTTTATTCCGAAGTTCAAATCAATCAGTCCTAAAAGGAATCGAAGACTGGTTGCCCAACAGGAAACCAGCCATTATAATATGAGTTTAAGGAACATTTCCGCT
>NW_019060597.1:264281-278439 GCF_000696155.1 Zootermopsis nevadensis | reverse complement strand
TCCCGGGGGTAAAGCCGGCCGGGGCGTGATGCTGACCACTCACCCCCATCTAGTGCCGAGGTCAAGGAAGAGAGGAGCTATACCTCCACTCACCCCAAACGCCTACATGGCGTATAGTGGGACAAACTTTACTTTACTAATTTATTTAACAGAAGTTTTACCTTCTGATTGTTTAACGATTACAGTAGTCACAAAATTGCGTGCTTCAACGCTACGGAAAGACTTCGCCCCGCGCATCTAAGTCAATAGCTTTCCTACGCTGAGAGTTACGAGCTATATTCACTGGCCTGGATTTCGCTGTTCGTATTGCAACGTCATACGATTTTGATATGACCTTGAAACATGCAATTGGTGCGTGGCGGACTCGTTGTCTAACCTGAACATCAAACAACCTGGCGAGTGAGCCATAACACCGATTGTGATTGTCATGTGATGACAACTAAATCAATCAGCACAATCGAAAAAAATTACCAGGGAAGATAAAGTTGATTCATCAACTTATTCAAAGATCAAGATCTTGAGTGAGTGAAATTTAACCTCACCTTTCTCTATGGAGCTTAGGTAGATGGCCAGGCACCTTTAACTTTACTGTGTTGTTCACTGGATTTGTATCGAGTTACTAGTTGGACATTAATAGGTCGTCTGTACGTTTTATCAGCCCTATATGTAGGAACGGACGCACGCAAAATAACAAGGCACCAACTCCATGGAACAGAGTCCTTACTGAGAAGGTAATAAATGCTCACCTAGTCACGAAATTTCCCGCACTTTATAAAACCCAAATATTCACTACCGTGTTAAAATGAGCTCGACGATGAAGATGGCTGTCTTATGGGTTCTTGCGCCATAAAATCTGGTTGAAGTTTAATGAATTGTTTGCTGCCTGTCGGCAAACTTCTACCAGACTGTGCAACAACCCATAAAACAGCAATATTCAAAATTGAAAACCAGAAATTAGCCCGAAACTGGTCCCAATCCCTGAGCCTGATAAATCCAGTAAACATCTTCTCTGTGTTTTTCTTTTGGGGGTTATCTTAAACACCATCCTGCCATCTACGTGGGTATGTAGAATGTGAGACTTCAACCCTTCTATCCTCCAGCTCTAAAAATCTTATTTTTAATTCACTGTTTAATTAACGACACTGAGTAGCTCGTGCTATATAGCGTAGGATGATAACCTGATTAATGTATAATGAATCCCAAAGGGTATAGAAGGAGACGGCAGTCGCTGGGAAGGCTCAGGAAATTTAGAGGGTCTCACAGAAGAGAGTACGAACCGGGGTACTGAATCGTGCAATCTGGTAGTCTCCATCTTCAAGAGTGAGAAAACCTCAGTCTAGATATCCGATGTTCGTGTCGGGATTGGAACCCAAATACAAAGCAATAATGCTAACCACTATGTCGCGACATACAGTACCTCTCAAAACGTCCCCATTCACACGACTTTGACGTTTTGAAAATCATATCCAGTGTTGTCTAGTTGCAAATTTAACAGGGTTAGGCTCGAAATATCGATCGAGAATATCGAAGGAACATACATTAGGCTATTTTCAGTGCCTCAGTAATGACATAAAGATATCGATTGCTGGGTTGTAGCCGTTGTGGTTACTAAAATTTCAGATGAAATTCAACAGTGAAGAAAGACTCGATATTTTCCTCCGAAACGTTAAAAATCACGCACAAGATTACACGGCGTCATAACCCATACGATAACAAGTATAATTGTTTTCTGTTTTCAGCACTACAAATTCTGCTTACAGAAAGCCCCAAAATTAATTTGATATTATGACCTTCAAATAATTTAAGGAGAAATTCTGGTTCTGCAAACAACGCAACAGGAAAATTAATGGATATAGGTTAAATAGCACAAGTTATTTATTGTTTGTGGTTCTTAACATAAACCACGCTAAGCAATCTTCACAGAACATGACAAAACCCCAAGTAAAGATTTCCTTATAACTTTCAAGAACTTGAGAGTTTATAGTCAATGAAATCTGCAGGTTTCCACAATATAAGGTAAAAATATATTTCCTGAAAATGAAGGAGTAACTTTCAAATAGCATAAAAATTACACATTTTATTGTATAAGGGTTTATATAATAAGATCTGATACTTGTTTTATTATTATTATTAGTGTTCTGTCTGACGACAGGTCCATATGAACAGGATCCTTCCATCCTTTTCTCGGACTGGGACCTGTTCATATACGTTCTTGGCAGATGATCCAGAAGTGGTTTGCCATTGCCTTCTTCTGTGTGTGAATGGAGTAATTGTTGGGATGCCACGGAGAAACCGGGGAAGCCCCCGGAGGAAACCTCCGTGTTGCCTAGACCACGGCCTTGCCCAACACAAGTTATAAATTCGGGCACCACCAAACAGTTAAAACAGACTGCAACTGGAAAG
The DNA here is from genome assembly GCF_000696155.1 of Zootermopsis nevadensis. The sequence continues at coordinate 276,036 of NW_019060597.1, read as the reverse complement.
CTTCTTAGGCATTAAGAAAGCTAGTTTGTTTTTAAAAGAACTCACAACGCACATTCCAAAGCGCACACGATGGTTTGTGAGTAGCGACTCCAATCAGATCTGTCGTGCGTTCTCATAACTTTCGGCTACCAAGCAAATTAGCCCTTTGATAAAGCACTTTGACTTCTATTCTGCGACAATAACCTCTCGTATTATTCAGCCATAATGAAACAACTGATTCACGGTCGTTAAACAACCCACGAACGAGCTAACTCTGATACTTTACATTACAAACTCGTATTTTTCTTGAACTCAATTCTGCAACAGTAAATCTCACTTATATGACAAGTTGTGAATGTTCAGTTCTCGAACCACTTCCTTTCGATTATCGCACACTTCGACTATCGCCGACAGAACGAGCGTGTAGAACACTTACAGGCCTGTGATATGGTCACGTAACTCTATTAGATTTGCTGTCGTATGTTAACAATCTGCCACGGTGGTCTAGCGGTTAGAACGCTGGCCTTGTAATCCTGGGGTCTCGGGTAGATTCCCGGCGGTGCCCGAATTTATAACTTGTGTTGGGCAACGCCGTGGTCTAGGCAACACGGAGTTTTCCTCCGGGGGCTTCCCCGGTTTCTCCGTGGCATCCCAACAATTACTCCACTCACACACAGAAGAAGGCAATGGCAAACCACTTCTGGATCATCTGCCAAGAACGTATATGAACAGGTCCCAGTCCGAGAAAAGGATGGAAGGATCCTGTTCATATGGACCTGTCGTCAGACAGAACACTACAAATAAATAAAAATAAAATGTTAACAATAAAAGTAAATAATTCCTGTAAGAGAACACTAGAAGATTTTAAAAGTCATTCAAAACCCCGGAAGCATTAATTAATACTAATATGGTGTTTCATTTTCTGCATAAGTACTCGCTTTTAACATGTTATATTATACAGACACTAAACACACAAACAGACCTGCGCAAGTTTATTAGAATACGTGGTGGTAATTTTCTTTGACGGGCCTGGAAGACGTCGTTACCTACTGTTTTCCATACCGAGCTCTATTTTATGAGGTGGATACTAATTAAATTGAGGGAAGAGTTTGGCTTTCACAAATATGTAGATTTGCTCAACCAACTTCTGTTGAATTTTGATGAAATTAGAGTAGCAACTTCGTAAGAGGGTTTTCAAAGCTGATATAGCGTGGTTAATCGGAAGAAATGTTCTCCATAGTCACAGGCTCCTCTAAGTAATTGAGCTAAAGCCTAGGGTTTCATTTTAAACGAAATGTCCTATGCTTTCCCCAATACCTTCATTTGTTTCTTTTACGGACAGATCTGTTTAGTAATTAAAACAGTACACTGCGGGTCTACACCAGTAAAGATAACTTTATATGTTGTACCTTCTAATTTTTACGCGACTGATGTACTATGACCCGTTAACGTTTACGGGAATGAAACTTTTTTGTATTAAACAGTAATACAATTCATCATCAGCGTCATCTTTTAAAATCGTATTGAAAGTACAAAATTTATAAAATTCTTTATAAAGTACATAAAATGTGAGTATATTTTCAAGGAGATTTAAGCCAAATTCCTGTTTTTATTTTCTACATAGCCACATCAAACTACCAAATTTGAGATTTATTTTTGTTTGTGATAAGCCTAATACTTGAGAATAACTCTCTTAATTATGCAGTGTAATATTTTTTATAAGATTGTAATCTTACTTCAACATCCGTCTTGTGACCTGAGATAAGACATCTTAAACACCGACACTGAAATGTTGAAACCTGACCCATAAAATTCATCGTCCGTCAACTGTTTTAAAGATATTTTAGCAGTTTGTCTTGTTGGCTGAATTTAAGTTTTAATGACTGATATTTTCTGTTGATATTTAAATGATGTTTCATATTTTGTAAGTCATCTGATTTGTTAAGTCGATCTATTTATCTGCCCAGCGTATATTTACGATTTATTGAACGATGCTAACAGTAACTCAGACTGTCGTCTAACGAATATTAAATTGGAAATTAACATAAAATTATTGTGGTAAAATTTAAGGTACCATCCCGAAATCTGTCAGTAGGGATTGAGGAAATCCACGAAAAAATCAGGATTTGAACACAAAACCTGTCGAATACAACATGAAACCTCTCAATCGTTGTGCTAGACGTCTACAGTATCCTACTGTATCTTAGATGTAATTTAAATTTAAATTCATGAAGAAAAAAAACGTATCTTATATGAACGTAGGCCGGAAGATACAGAAAACAGACATTTCTCCGGTGTCGCCGGAAACCATCGCAACACACTGCGCCTCTGCAGGAATTTTATTGAAACAAAAATGCCAGTGCGACTTTTGAATGCGCGCGGCGGACATATTAGAAAGTGAGGGGTGGATGGTCCGCTGTGCCAAGGTACGGACTCATTTCGACGTAATCCAGTGTGTGCGACATAAAATATCATTCATACACACACGCATTTTTTCAGCCGAGCCCGAGACTAAAGTTTGGAAGGGAGGGGCGGGAGGGGAGGGGAGGGGAAGGTGATAGTCAAGATGAGGACGAGGGGAAGCAAGGAATGGAGATGCGAAATAAAAAGGGAGATTCCATGAAAGAGAGAAAAGTGAGTTAGTAGTTTTAGGGGATCTTGGTGCAAGGGAACGTGGCTGGTGGGGTTTAGGAGGGGGAGGGAGAAAATTCAACAAGAGGAAATTACAGAAAAGGGGAAATAAAAGAATGAGACGGATTTATTTTCTTATTTTTTTATTTGTAATGAAAGGAACAGCGGAAAGAGTCTAATCCGGGCGGGTGATCGATGTGTAACCTTCCTTAAATACGGAATTGCTCCGGTGAAAATTGCAGTGTGGGGTACAGGCATGTGCAAAACATAATGAACCTACTCATGAACGAAGCTCCATGAGAAATAATACTACGATTACGATTTAATTAATTACATCAGATTATTTGCTTTTAAGATGGTTATTTGGAAATATTGTCTTCTCCTAACTGAATTAAATTCCATTCCTTAACACCGAGTTTAACTTCGTTGGTTTACCTAAGATAAATTTCGATTCTGATATAAAATTTGCGCAGTGACTTTTACGTGTGGATTAAAATTTTTGGAGAAACTTTAGACAATTTTTACAAGTTTCGATGCAATTAATATTGTTTGTAAGAATGCGTGGATCTATATATCGATTCCCTCAAACATCGTAACTGAAAATTTGAATTCGTTTACTGATAAAGTTGAACGCAAATCTCAACTCCCGTCTCCCGGCAGGAACTGCATGATTTACCGCCAAGCGCTACAACGTTTTAATGATACGAACAAGTCTAGCATCATTCTACGTAAACAATAAAAACAACATACTATTACAGCAGCTCCTACTGTGAGCTGAAAGTGACAGCTGCGTTCAACTTTATCAGTGGACGCACTCTAATTAAACACAGGAACAACTTTGCCTTTTCTTAATTACTTATTAAGATGGACAAATGATCTAAGAATCGGTTTGAGACTGATCCCAGTAGCTCTCAGACCGATAGAAACTGAATCGTGAGGGTCGGTACCAAAATTTGCCGCTAGTCGCATTGTTCCTGATTCAAGGCACGTCTGCTTTGAAGTGCGCCCTGACCTTATTAACAGAGCTGGCGACCCTCTCGTATAAACCGTGTACTCAGGAATTCTGTGCGACGTTCATAAGCGTTGTGCCCACAATCCTTACAATTTCTGACCTTCTTACAGGTTAGCACTCTCTTTCCTTTCCCTTATCTCCTAAACGCAGTAATGTTGCTGTCAGACCTACTGATTTATATTCTACAGGTCCTGGGTTCTAGTCTGAACCCGGCTATCTTCTGGTTTTCCTTCGTAGTTCTTCCAGACAAATTCCAGTACCCTACACCGGACAACACAAGAGTCACTTCCGTTCATGATTGTCTTAATCTTTCATAATTGTCCTGTAATCCCACACAGTATCATCTTTCAAAAGAGTAGTTTAATATAACGGGTGTCCGGTAAGTCCCAGAACATAGTATAACTTTGTTATCTGACACTTTATTATGTAATGATCATGCAAAGAGGAAAATGTTGTTGTAAATAATTTGTTTACAATCTAAAGTGCTGGAATTTCTTTACCTTGGACGAAGCGTTACGATGCTAACTCTTGCATGATCAATAGTAAAAAATTTCGACAATGTATAAGCTGTATCCTCCAATACAATTTCCGAGTTATCAGGAAATACATCCCTCTTTTGCGTTCATGTCAACGTGAAAATATCGCCGTTTTACTATTGATAATATAAAGATTGTATCACCGTAAGGGCTCGTCCTAGGTAAAAGGTAACCTGTAATATTTGAGATTGGAAAATCATGATTTGCAACAACTTTTCCGTTTTTACATATTTTTTCGTATTTTTCCAGATATGAGTTCTCCTATGGCCTCGGATTTATTGGACACTCTGTGGATTAAAATATGCCCATTTTTGTCTTCACAAACTCCAATCGGCTCATAATAAATTATTTTATGCACAAAATGTAGAAAACGTACACATAATTACGAGATCTCGTTTACATATTTTCGTCCTAGTGCCTCATTTCCTAAGCTACTCGAATTTCGAAAAAAAAAAAATATAAAAAATATTTCCAATATGTATCAGTCAACTACAACCCATACACACTTTGCATGATAGAGGACTGATATTAATCAGATTTCCCAAGAGATTCTAATATTTTTATAGCAATGGTTTACTCTCAATAATGTCAAACCGTCAAGTCAAAAATCTCATAAGAGCTTTACTATCGCAACGGTTATTCAATTCAATTCAATTAATTTATTTACGTGTTTGCCAACAGCAAGAAGCCAATAAGAGGCAAACACTGATAATATATACAATAATAATGAAATAATAAAGAAAAATACTACAAAAAGAGATTAATTAAACTTGTACATGTACAGTATTAAATATAACTGCCAAGTACAGGCAAACCCAAAATAGAAACAATATTAACACAAAGCAAAATAAATGAATAAATATAAATAAAAACAAATAATCCACATAGGGAACACTAATATAATTATACACACGTAATCATAAATAGCATTCCCTTATTTTTACGATGGTAAGAAGAGAGGTTAGACTGGTTTATAAGTAAAGGCAGAGAAGATAACTGAATAAAAATTTTCTTGGATATTATCCATCGTCTAGTAAATATAAAACGTAAAACGACGTTTCGGAGATGGGACTCTATCTCCGTCTTCAGGTTCCTACACAGTTGGGCCCACTAGATAGAGCTAATCCCTATCTCCGGACAAAGTAGTGTAGGAACCTGAAGACGGAGATAGAGTCCCATCTCCGAAACGTCGTTTTACGTTTTATATTCACTAGACGATGGATAATATCCAAGAAAATTTTTATTCAATTGACTCTTCACCATCGTCAAGAAGTTTTAGATTTGATATACAGAGAAGATAACGCTTACGACTAGGCCAACAAAGTAGCAAGCCGCAGCTCAGGCTCAGGATAGTCGCCGATTTCAAGCCGCAGAGGCCCAGAGCACACAATGCAGTATTTGTGGTGGATTAGGGAGCACTGGGAAAGACATTTCTCTGAGCTATTCGGCTTGTCCTTGTCAATATCATTCCACCGCTGTTCTATATTCATATACCATCTAGTGGATTGAAGGACGCAGTTCGTAATTTCATAACCACGCCCCTTCCCAACAACGACTATAACCACCAAGATGACAATAGGAAGACAACAAACGAAATCCTTCAAGGTTAAGGTTAATCTCCATCTTCAGGGCAGAAATGGAGTGTGTACGTTTCTTCGTAGAGCTGGTATCAACCTACGAGTCCAGACGGTGTCACCCCAAATTTCAATACCACAATTCGATCCACATCTGAATCTTTCCACGAACCTGAGGAACGTCGGTGAAAATATACAATAAATTTCAACTAAGCATTAATGATGAGGACTGAAGCATTGTTACAATGCTTCGCTCAGTTGACGAGTTTCACAAGGGGCAGTACTGAAAGGCGTGGAGTGATGCATAAGAGCAAGGCGGCACCCTGTCTCAAGGGCTGTAAAGACAAGAGACTCTTGTCACGGCGTGATTAATGAAGACTGAGGGGTGACGAGGAGCGAATTTCCCCTGTCAGGATAGCGTCAGAGCTTTTAAAATCACGAAGCGGAACCAATCATTTCATTCGATACCCCACGAGTAGCTGCTGTAATGTGATTAAAAACGTCACCAGTCTCGTCAAGATATAAAACCCGCAAGTGAAATGTATCCATATGATATCTTGAAGAAATATCTCACTCTATTTTCGTTTGCGTTGTGTATTTTAGAGTTCCAAACGATTAAACAATATTGTTGTTCTTTAAAGAAAGTAGCTCAAAGCTTTAAAACCTTCTTAAGCCAGAAAGAACTTATCCACTATTTACGTAACGCGAAGGTTAATAAAATGTTGATTCTTCGGGTTATAATTTCCCATTGATTTCCATTCTCACAAATTGTTAATTATGCAACGACTTTCCATCAATCGCTTTGTAAGTTCTCTGTAAACTCTGAGATCGTGGTCCATTTTTTAAAGTTGCGTGTTTGATCTGCAGGCATAAATTGGTCGTTTACTCTCATTACATCATATATGAAGATTTCTGTCTTCTGGGTTGTTGCGCTGTGTAGTCTGGTCGATGTTTACCAACGTTTCAGAGGTCATACTGCCCCCGCCCTGACGACGGAGGCAGTATGACCTCTGAAACGTTGGTAAACATCGACCAGACTACACAGCGCAACAACCCAGAAGACAGAAATCTTCATATATGATGTAATGAGAGTAAACGACCAATTTATGCCTGCAGATCAAACACGCAACTTTAAAAAATGGACCACGATCTCAGAGTTTACAGAGAACTTACAAAGCGATTGATGGAAAGTCGTTGCATAATTAACAATTTGTGAGAATGGAAATCAATGGGAAATTATAACCCGAAGAATCAACATTTTATTAACCTTCGCGTTACGTAAATAGTGGATAAGTTCTTTCTGGCTTAAGAAGGTTTTAAAGCTTTGAGCTACTTTCTTTAAAGAACAACAATATTGTTTAATCGTTTGGAACTCTAAAATACACAACGCAAACGAAAATAGAGTGAGATATTTCTTCAAGATATCATATGGATACATTTCACTTGCGGGTTTTATATCTTGACGAGACTGGTGACGTTTTTAATCACATTACAGCAGCTACTCGTGGGGTATCGAATGAAATGATTGGTTCCGCTTCGTGATTTTAAAAGCTCTGACGCTATCCTGACAGGGGAAATTCGCTCCTCGTCACCCCTCAGTCTTCATTAATCACGCCGTGACAAGAGTCTCTTGTCTTTACAGCCCTTGAGACAGGGTGCCGCCTTGCTCTTATGCATCACTCCACGCCTTTCAGTACTGCCCCTTGTGAAACTCGTCAACTGAGCGAAGCATTGTAACAATGCTTCAGTCCTCATCATTAACAGAAATCTTCATACTCATCGCTGTGAAAACCTCAAATCATACAAACTAATATGTTCGTAGCACTGCAGCATTTTAATCATGAAAACAGTGTTGGTGTTTACTGGGATGACGTCGGCGTTCCTAGTTTAAAGTTATCAGGATCATAGGAAACAAGGTCAATAATCAGTTATAAAATTGCGAAATGTACAGTTGAAGAACACTCCGTGTGTCACGATGTCTACGTGCTGAGATTGTTCCCAACTTCCCAACGTGTGGATACTGAAAATGGCTGGCAGATTCGGGCGGTTGTGTGTTACTCCATGCACCTGCTCAACAGCGACCGCGTAAAATCGAGGGACCTAGGCCGCGATGAAAAAATATTACCACAGTATTTTTCCGTGAATAAGCAAACGAGGAGGGTATATTTTACTTAAATCGTCACCAAGTATGGATGTATCTGATTAATACCACACAAACTTCGAATGATTCAGCAATTATCTGTCACCAAACGAAACTGTTTCGTTCAGTTGCAGTGTTTATTTTATAGAAATCTGCCGTACGTATCACAGAACTGTCGCATTACAAATCTTTACTACCTTGCACAAAATGTCACTGGCGCCAAGTCCACAATGACTATCAATGATGGAAATAAAAGCACACTCCATTATTATTAAGTTCACAGCATGTTCAACAGAAATGGACACATAATTACATACGAATCAGTTATAATTCCTTGGACTTATTCATTGTCACAATTTTCCTAAGATGCAATGCTTCATTAATTGGTTGTGTTTCTGTCATTAGGCATGGAAAAATCTAATCTCAAGGGACAGTTTGAATGAGATAAATCAGTCGCTGGACATAGAATAAACATAAACATAATTTGATTTAAACACGTGCATTTGGAATTTATGAGGAGCATTATACAACGTAGTTAGTTCTTAAAAATAACACCCCTCAGATGTCGTCCATCAAATTTGTTGCACTAGTTCATTTTTATTTATATTTATATTTTTAAATATATTTTTTTCTTAAATGCAACTTTTTTAGTCAGATGTTTATCAGATAAACATCTGACTAAAAAAGTTGCATTTAAGAAAAAAATATATTTAAAAATATAAATATAAATAAAAATGAACTAGTGCAACAAAAACTGAAACATGTCGTGTAAAAAAGTGATGTTCTAATGTAAATCGAACATTTCGATAGAGAATATCATTTAATATATTTTAAATATTTAAATGTTAATTATGGTAATATTTTAATATTTTTAATAGGAATTTTATTGTGATTAGACCGACAAGATTGAAAAAAATATGGCATTAACTTGTTCATCAATTCTATATTTGCGATTATTTACGTCTGTCGGACGTATCTGAAACACTTTATTTTTTAAGTAGCCCCTTAAAAATAAATCACAATCTGACAGTTCGGGCGATCGGGCTGGCCAAGAAATGTCACCAAGGCGGGAAATTCTTCGATGTTCAAACACTGTCCTTAAAGATTTATCGACTGCTGAGCAGTAAATTTATAAATAAATTAATTCCATATCACTAGCCATGTTTCTGGGCTTAATGGAGAATGTTACGAATCGAGTGCATCAGTGAATCGATCGTGATGGATATTCGACGGGTGTAATTTTTAAGAAGTAATTTTGCTGTACTGCTTTCAATAATGTCAAAAACTTGTCTTTCAATTAAGATGACTTCCAAATAAATTGAATAAAGTGTGGTCGACTAGTGTAAATTTTAACAAAAAATGATTAATGAACCCTGTCCCATTCTGTATTACTGAATGGGAATAATGTGGTGGCTTGCTTATGAGTGACTTGTGCAGTGGTCTGTGACGTCAGGCAGCCGTCCGTGCCTCAGCGAATAAAGTGTATTAAAATGATGTATGGGCCCGTCCTAGTTTGCAATTTCTGTCAATAACGGATTATTTTCTGAGCCTCTGTAATAATGTTCTACATCTTTTTCTTTGTTTGTTTGTTCTGTCTGACGACAGGTCCATATGAACAGGATCCTTCCATCCTTTTCTCGGACTGGGATCTGTTCATATACGTTCTTGGCAGATGATCCAGAAGTGGTTTGCCATTGCCTTCTTCTGTGTGTGAATGGAGTAATTGTTGGGATGCCACGGAGAAACCGGGGAAGCCCCCGGAGGAAAACTCCGTGTTACCTAGACCACGGCCTTGCCCAACACAAGTTATAAATTCGGGCACCGTCCAGAATCGAACCCGAGATCCCAGGATTACAAGGCCAGCGTTCTAACCGCTAGACCACCGTGGACTATTAAGTGTGCAATAGCATTATGTCTAAAAAAACAATGCGAGAATTACCAAAATGTGACACAGAGACACGAACTGAGCACATGCTGTTGTAAAAATGGCGCCGATAGACTTGCTCGACGCAGGGTTGCCACAAACTTTCAATTCGTAAAAAAACGCAACATCCGCGAATCGCAATAAAACGAGGTATGCCTGTAAAATTTTATTATATTTCTACCAATTTAATTTTTGAACAAGAGTTTTATCCGTAATATTTATAGAGTTGCAAATAATAAAAATTGTTAATGTAGTAGCCGTCATAAAATCCCACGCTTCAAGGTCACGAAACTTCATTCATCCTATTGCACTACTCTAAGTCATCAGTACAACGTTGATATCTTTGGTATGCTGCGAATTCTGAGCTGTCGTCACTCTCTTGGGTTCCGCAGTTCGTATTGAAATGTTTTCTTAAGGTTTAAGAATGAAGGGATATATTATCATAATATAATTTGGAGACAAAACTATTTAAACCCTAAGCCATGACATGAAAAAATGAAGGTAATGCAAGTCGTTACCTTGAAGCACGCAATCTAGTGACTACCATAGTTTAAGATTCGTTCGTATAAATATCTGCGTAGAAGTCCAAAACGTCAAATCACAAACTTAACTAAATTTCATTGTCAGATTGTAACTTTACGTTACTTAAATATGGCAGTAACAAATCATTCGTGAGATTGGTATAATAGGAAAGTGTTAATTATTTTGTTGTTGCAAATATCTAGGGCGAGAATTTAATTTATAAGAATATTTTAAAGATTATATGGCAAAGTACAAGGACGAGGCAAGGGGAAATTGTGGCAATTGTGTGGATATTCACGAGAGAGAGAGAAGTCGTTAACGGAATCATCCATTGTTTCTCATGACAAAGTGCAGAAACGTGTTTCCACGGCTACTGCAGACTTTGAAAGAGAATTTCGCAAGTAATGCGGCCGTCTGAAGCAGCTGAAACTCATTACATAGCTCCGAACAAGAAACGTAAGAATAAGAGACAGAAAGGAATGTTGATAAATTTGATGAGTGGATTTTAAGAACTAATTGTTTTTAATTACTACACAGAAGGAAAGACAGTGAACACAATCAAGGAGCAAATACCAAAACTCTACTAACAATTATCAGAAAAATTGGATTTTGCGGAGGAATGCTAAGGCAAACAAAAAAGTATTGACGAAAAAGTCACAAATACTGGGGTTGAGATACCCGAAAAATCAAACAACTTTGAGAGGAAAGCTATTCCGTCGTTTCTTTGTGAAGAGATTTAAATTATGAGATTTTTACTGGTATTTACCTACCACTCGTAGCACGCCCAGTATAGCAGTGTTAGTTTTGTGTTTATGTGTGCAAATCTACAATGAATTAAATTATCTTCTATTGAAAGTCGTTTCGTGACAGAAGTAACGCACTCTTCAAAGTGACTTGCAGAAAACATCAAAGGATCGACTTGAGAGCCTATTTGTGCAATCTGGTGACCAAAGAATGTGGCGAAAACTTCTACGGTAATAAAAAGCGATTGTCAACATTGGCGATGCAGGTAGAAAGTCTTAGAATCGCTTATGACTCCACACTTAAACGGTGGACGGTAGGAGGAGATATTTCATTCGGTCGCTGAAAAAGCTTAAAATTTTTCAAAACGAAATAAAACAAATGAATTTTAATCCGTTACAACGAGATCATCTGTAATCGATTTAGTTAAAAATTGTGCGTTGTACGTCATGCGTTCTAAATACAAAATGGCAACTCCGTATACTTTGCATTCCAAGAAATTCAAACTCGAAACTGTGTCCATTATCGTATTATTTATTTAGAACAATTTAGTACAGTACAAACGCTAATATTTAAGTTTTTACTGTAAATATTTGCCTGAAATTATTACGTATTCCGATTACGTAAAATCAAGGAATAATGACATGCAAACCACTCCGATTACGTAAAATCAAGGAATAATGATATGCAAACTAC
>NW_019060597.1:248811-261022 GCF_000696155.1 Zootermopsis nevadensis | reverse complement strand
AAAATCTTTGCTGGAAGCTGGATTCACTTTGATATAAAGTCAATTCATTGAAACTTATTTTCGGCTATTATTTCGAAAACGAAACATCTGCGACCCCATGTTCATAGGAACATTTTTTCTTATTTTTGATCCTGGAGCACGCACACGAAGTTTGTAAACATACTTCTGACTCACCCTGTATATGAAGATGACTGTATTCTGGGTTGTTGCGGTGTGTAGTCTGGTAGAACTTTACCGACGTTTCGGGGATGCTTGCTGCCTCCTTCACAATCACCCTTATGATGGAGGCAATAAGCAGTCTGAACAGTCGTAGTGAGACAGAAACACAGTTATAAAGTTAAGCTATTAAAATGCATGCTTTGACAGGGAAGGCGAAGAATATCAGTTACACTGCAATAACGGTAGATTGCGCCGACAACAGTCACCGGAGGAAGAAAGCAGATGTACTGCGGTAATTGTCGGCTGTGTTTACTCAGACTGGGGAAGGCCCAGAGATACGTTACAGAACGGAGATCCTCCATTGGAAACAAGATACGACGCTATTGATTTCAGGTATTTCTCTTCTCGGTGCCCTAAATCTGCTGTATAAACTGCTCTTCGCCCACACCCATCCTATAACACATAACAGTCCCCTTTCTGAAAGCAATTTCAGTTCTCCCTTACAGAGGGCTCGTGAAATATTTGGTAGATGTCACCGACGGGGGAAAGTTATTATTTAATCGAACACGACCAGCAGCGCACTCTGTTCTACATCCCTTACAATGTGAGGAATCAAAATGATCAGCAGAAGTCACGAAATACATGTTTAATTTCAGCGATTATTAGGTACAAATTTAAACACACATAAATCGTCAGCTGATTACCTCATAATGTAGGGTTTTATATTTATTTATATTTATTTATTTAGTGTTCTGTCTGACGACAGGTCCATATGAACAGGATCCTTCCATCCTTTTCTCGGACTGGGACCTGTTCATATACGTTCTTGGCAGATGATCCAGAAGTGGTTTGCCATTGCCTTCTTCTGTGTGAGTGTGAATGGAGTAATTGTTGGGATGCCACGGAGAAACCGGGGAAGCCCCCGGAGGAAAACTCCGTGTTGCCTAGACCACGGCCTTGCCCAACACAAGTTATAAATTCGGGCACCGCCGGGAATCGAACCTGAGACCCCAGGATTACAAGGCCAGCGTTCTAACCGCTAGACCACCCTGGCTAGTATGTATAATTTCACAGTTACTCTCTCTTACTCAAATTACCTTAGTTCTCGTTGTGATCAATGGAGCTATACACTGCGCATGAGCAGAAGAATCGGACGCGTATAGTCGTCCTCCAAATTAATCCTTTGTGGATCTTGTTTACCAAAGCATAGAGCACCGATGAATGATTCACGTTTTAAACATTGCTAAAACATTTAATGAGTCAAAAATTCCTTCTGTCCTTGTAAGAAAACAACGTCAGCAAATACTTATGGTAATGTCCAATGATTGCTTCCAGTAAGTACTTTCGTGTTCCATAAAAACAAGGAATTTCCCTATAACTAAATAATTATCAGGCATTAACAGAAAACCATGCACCGCAAAATTAATTACTGTAATTTTATTGAAATTTACTGCCACGTTTACCACAAATTTCACAATCTATTAATCTACTACTCGATTTTATTATATATCGTCCAGGTACTGATTCGTGTCTTTGAGGTAAACATTTTCGGTAGCAATTTTTTCAAATATACTTAAATTAATATTCTGTACCATACGTAAGAGTTCGTGTTTCGTAACCGTCTGGGTATGTTATTATACTTTTCTTGCACGATGTGGGCAAAATAAAACCACATAAGTCTGATCATATTTATGTCAGTCCGATTTGGATAAAATTTGGTACGGGCTTTATTCCATTCCTAAAATCGAAATTTTAAATTTTCTACAATCGGTAATACCAACATGGCGGATGAACAAACTTGTAAGGTGGAATCGACACTAACGCCACTTGGAACAATTCCATGCTGTGATGTATGTTAAAATTTCTGAGAATTAAAACAAAACCTTAGCATTATAATTCTTTATATAATACAATATAAAAACATTGCAGATTTATAAAAGAAAAAAATATTTTGACTTTACCGAGATTCGATCCCATTGCCCCGTGCTTGTGAATCCATTATGCTACCACACAGATTAAGTACCTTATGACAAGAATTTATTAAATACCGGTAATTAAAGAAAACTTTAAGGTACTTAATTTGTATAACTTGAATTTGTAGTTATCTAAGCAAGAAAACGGACTTAATGTTTTGGTAGTAATTAATAAACTAGAAGAAACATATTTGTGTGTTCTGGCACGGAACACGCATTTCCAGTCTTGATCAATAAAAAAATATATATTATGAACGTCGCATTTATCTGTTCCCAAATACTTTCTTTCGAAACAATTGACTAATCTTATTAAACTTGGTTTAATCCTTATTGCTACATGTTTGCGCCCTGCATTAGTAATTTTAAACTGTCATCGAAAAAATTTGTATTTTGGTCTTGCAAACTTTTGAGCTGCACACGTCCTTAGCGCTAATAAAATTTTCTGTGAATAATACGCAATTTTTGTTGTCACAAATTATTACAGAGAATGTGAGCAAAGCTCTGTTTGAAAAACACGAAATGACCCTCTGAAGTTTAAAATTAAACAATGTGTACAAATTCAGCTTCTATCTTAAATAAATACAATGCTTCTGCATTACGGAGATCAATTTACTCATGTAATTTATTGTTCTGGAATAAATATTAAACCCATAAATACACTCGGCAAAATAAATTGTTACTTATACTAAATGTTAACGCAAGTGATACAAGTAATTACCACTGAGCTCTTAAAAGTTTAATTCAAATGCGCTAAATCTTGTATGGGAAGTGAACTTAATCATTTTTAAGGAAAACAGGATCGTACGTTATATTTTCTTTCTTTTATAGCTGTGCTTTTGTAAGCCCAGCAGACAGAACGATGTTATTTTCTTAACTGTGCTATAACGATCAGAAATATTTCTTAAATTTAGGCTATTTAAATGCAGTCAAAAACCTGGTCGTTTGTTTATTTCTATCGTTCTACTACTTTCAAAATTCTTAATGTATTATCATTTTATGATGACGTTTTAAATTTTCCTTAGATCTCAAAATATTCTTGCATTAGATTAAAACCTCTGCGTGTTTTGAAATGTATATTTTGTCTATATTACTCATAGGCTATAGGGAACGTGTTCGTGATGGCTAATTTATGTGGCCATCTTCCGAGCAATAATTGAAACCTCGGCGTCTGTCGGTGGTGTTCAGTGGCTCTGAGTTCTTCAGGGAACAGGAAGCGATAATCAATGATTGTGTTTACAGAGATAACGGGGAATGTGATGTCCTGAGGGGAAATCAGCTCCGTCATTAATTGGTCAGGGGCACGGATATGAAACCTGGAGGGTCTTCAGTAAGCTGAATTCCTCCTTCGTTCAATTTGACGTTCACTGGAGGCAATATCAATTCCATGTCACAAAAAACGGAACAAATAAACCTCTATTAAACTATTCATTCTTAGGATATAAATTCTTTGCACGAAGTGCATAGCGAGAACGCGTTATAGGCTGGTCATTTGTGTACGACCATCCGTCCAGTCGATTCAACTTGAGAACCACTGGACGGATTTCGATGAAATTTGATATGGAAGTTCTGCTATTCTGCACGACTTCAGAATCATACTTTTTAATATCATACGAACGGTGGTAACAAAATGACGGATGAGGAAAACCGTCACTTGGACACTGAGTTGTTACAATCTGGTGGCCAAAGTGGGAACTATCGATGAAGGAACATTTAATATCTCTACGTGGAAAATAATGCATGAAGTTAATATCTGTAATCCGGAACGGGAAATACTTTCTCAACTTGTTTGTGTTTTAGATGTTGTATGAGCAAACCTTTTTCGGTTGCAATTGTGAAATCATGCTGTAACATGATCACGTATCACCAAATTTCTCATGTCTTGATTATCAGAAATATATCTACATGAATGTATTGAAGTGTACTGCGAAAAAGTTGACTTAGTGCTAATGTACTTCGCATACATTCGACTGGTGCCCGGTTTAAGTCCCGGTTGAGATCAGATTAGAATGTAAGTTTGGGGCCATGACACAAAAACTGTGTTACTTTTATATTATCGATTTTGTCAGAAGTGATGTTAATATAAATAAAAATTAGTGACTAGAATGTCATTAGGGTGTTGTTAACTTTAAAATAGTTAAATCTTGTTAAAACTGCCGGCATATTTAGGGAGGTCATCGTGTATTTGTAACTGAGATGCGTATCTTGTAATGACCATTCTCAAATTTTTGCACACCCATACATCTTGTAATCTGAGAAACTCCTAAATATTTTTCTACATTTACTTGAAATTGATCAGCGTTTGTTAAATATTTCTGTAAAATTTTCAAAACGTGAAAATATATGTAAATGTATTTTGTTTATCGATACGAAGACACGAAGTTACACAGGCATTTTTATTACAGCAAGGCATGTGTTATAAATTTAAGTGAAACATGCCAGTTGCTTAAAGATTGTCTTTAACGGAAAGCTTGCAGTGGCTATATAAGGCGACGTTACGCGAAATCGTAATTTTCAGAGCGAGGTTTTCAGTTGTCCGTGTATTCTCTCAACTAAGCTCGCCCGTCACATTTCTCAACAAGAAGGATAGAATCGCTGTGCAGAAGATTCACCCGTGTACAGTCGACGCCACACAAAACTCGAACGTTTTAAAGATCATTACAGGTACAACAGACACGACGAAATACAACAAAGTCCCTCGGTCTACGATGCCAACGATTAACGATACGTTACGATCGTATATCGATTAATGAACCGCCTCCCATGGGGTCCCAATGTTTGTTAGCGATAAGTGTTCAATGGACGATATAACGATTGACGATATATCGATTAACGATATATAGATTAAAGAACCTCCTCCCATGGGGTCCCATTGTTTTTACTTATTTATTTATTTAGTGTTCTGTCTGAGGATAGGTCCATATGAACAAGATCCTTCCATCCTTTTCTCGGACTGGGACCTGTTCATATACGTTCTTGGCAGATGATCCAGAAGTGGTTTGCCATTGCCTTCTTCTGTGTGTGAATGGAGTAATTGTTGGGATGCCACGGAGGAAAACTCCGTGTTGCCTAGACCACGGCCTTGCCCAACACAAGTTATAAATTCGGGCACCGCCGGGAATCGAACCCGAGACTAGCAATAATTATTCGATTGACGATACATTCTACTTAAAGTTTCATTCATAATTTTGGCGCGTTCTGTCTCTGAGGTTCAAATATTACACAAGATCTGTAAGAAATAGTTAGGTCTTACTAAAATCATATTAACTGTTAGGCTCATGCGCAAATTATAATGAACAGTCGAATTGAAAGAAACTCCCACACACTGAGTAATGACGAGACGTCAAAAGTATTCGTCACAAAATTTCATACTTCAAGGTCACAGCAAGATCGTATTCATCACAACACGAACAGCGGAGCACAGACGAATGAAGACAGCTCGGAACTCTCAATGTAGCAAAGCTAGCAATGTTTGATTTGGAGCCGCGCAGTAAAGAAGGTAAATTCCTTCTGTGGCCTTCAAACGTAGGATTTCTTCACTGGTATTAATGTATCTAAGATTAGTCAGTTAAAAGATAAACCTCGCACGTGCTTTATTTGTTAGTTGTAAGTATATTCACATTTTAAATTGTCTGTACTCAAATTACGTGTCAGGAACATGGAGACAAACAGAAAGTATTTGTTATTCAATAAATTAAGAGATCAAGGCGACAACTAATTGTAATTTCCTTTGCTTGAATATTTATGATTTAATCAGGCAGACATCCTAAAGCCAGGCAAGAAACACACTTGAAGATAGAGAAAGTATTTGTCTCCGAAACATTAGTCCGCACGGCGTTTTAAACAGAAGATCA
Source organism: Zootermopsis nevadensis (assembly GCF_000696155.1). The sequence goes on along the minus strand of NW_019060597.1, from coordinate 255,039 downwards.
ACATTCACATCTCAGATCTCACAATATTTTGATGTTAAACATTACGGATTGACAGTTACAAAATTCAATGCCATTTTTGTGATGACGACAATGATTCTATATGTTCCACGACAGTAGGAGATTACTTGAGTTAAATTATCGCCAGATACTTCGAGAGACCATGAGCGATGGACAATGCAAATCCGCGAGATTTCCGGTCCTTATGACATAAACAACATTATTTTAAGTTTGTGTATAGAAGGAAAATAAAAATATTGTATCAATAAAACACAAACATGACGCAATTGAGATATAAAAGATGTTATAGTGTTATATAAATTTTAACAACATTTTAAATACGTTTGTGTATAGACTGTGATAATAAATATATACTTATTAATATGTATTTGTGCTGGGACATGAATTTGTCCTCATATACGAAAAGAGAGAGAAGGTTTAATTCTTCCCACGGAATTGATTTGTGCTCTGATAACGTATCATATTACTGTATGTGTATTGCCTAATCAGCTGATAACAGCAATATTAATACCTACATAGAGTTTACAGGCAGAGTCAAAGTCTAGATACTAATACAGCAGCAATGCGATAATGGCTGAGCTGTTTCTCCAGGGAATCTCCACACCTGATACTCGACCGACCAGGGGTGTTAAGAGACTATCATAATAGGGGCAAGGGGTGGGGGTGTTTATATGCTGCGACGTAATAAATGGACGAAGCCCCTGGCATCATGACATCGCTGTAACAGCCCCAGGGTTTGTGACTGTATTGTGCTGGCTTTGTTCTCACAGTCTAGTTGAGTGACTGAGTTGGAAGGGAAGTACATTTGATTCAAGAACAGAAGCGCTGAGTATTTACCTCGATTTCGTCAAACTTTGTACAAAAATATCCAATCCACTTGAAATGCGTGACTGGTTTTTGTTAAATTCGTCCCTTACTAATAAAACATCGTCCTTATCTACAACCGTAAGTGAATTTTAAATCTGCAGCTAGTAACTGAATTAAAGTCTAAATATAATAAACTTCAGAGTATATATATATATGTTCTGTGTAACTTTTGTTACATGCAAGGAGAAAAACTTAATCCCCTACTGTGATTGGCTTTTGGTTTTCTCTAATACCCTCGTTTGTTACAGCATCAAGAATTTATCTACTGTTAGGGAAAAGCTTGATTTTATTCAATTCAAAAACATTTATCATCTCGTTTGCTATCGGAAACGCAAAATATCAGAATATACAAAACAATAATTTTACCTGTTGTCCTGTATGGTTGTGAAACATGGTCTCTTACCTTGAAGGAAGAACGTAGATTAGAAGTATTTGAAAACAGGAGGATATTTTGACCTACGAGGGATGAAATAAGCGGGAAAATTAGAATATTACACGACGAAGAGCTGTGTGAATTTCACGGGTCTCCTAGCATAATGAAAATAGTGACATCTAGGAGAATCCGCCGGGCTGGACATGTAGCACGCACGGGGGACAAGGGGTGCATACAGAATTTTGGTAGGGAATCCTTATGGAAAACGACCACTGGTGAGACCAAGAAGATGGGAGGATAACATCAAGATGGATTTTAGGGAGGTGGGCTTTAAGGATTGTAAATGGATGGAGTTGGATCAGGATCGTGGCCGGTGGCGGGCTTTGGTGTTGTCGTCGTTGAACCTGCGGGTTTATGTTACACAAGATGTTTAATGGCGTCTGTAACGATATATATATATATATATATAAGATAATTTAGTGAGATTAAATTCATTAACACGCCATCTAAGAATGAGGTTTCATGATATTAATTTTATATGACTGTAGGAGCAAAATTAGTTCCTCATTTGTTTTCGGACACGGATTGTCTGCGCGTACTGTGAATCCTTATTTTCAAGGTCAGTCCTCAGCCACACGTGATTTTGTTACAAATGCAATTTGTAGGAGGACTTAATATTTAACAAAGACTGTAGTTTGTGAATGGATAGAACTCAGATTTTAGATCAATATAGTTTCTCTTTTTTCTCGTATATCCTTTTTGTTTTACATTATAAAATAATTTACTGTGTTTTCATATGAGCGCTTTTCAGCTCTTGCGAAGCGCTTTAATAACTGAATTTGATTAGATTGAACAAGCTAGCTGTACGGTCTTTTCAAGTAAGAGTGGTAATCGCGTCACTTAAAATGCCAGGTTTCGAAAAACTTTATGGTAATCCTAAAAAAATATGGAATGTTTGTTAAAGCCATACATACTTCTTTAGAACATGAATCAACGTGGTGGCTGTGCGAAATATATTTTTAGCATTCAGTGTAAACCAATGCATCATTTCAGCTACTAACGTAAGCCTATGTACAAGCTTTTTTTCACATACAGCAATACGAATCCTATGTTTAACGATGTTGCGATGTTTAATGCACAAAAAATCCTTACACAACAGTAACTTAGAGGTTGAATTAGTTCATTAGTTAGACCTGTGTAATTAGTTTTATTTAACTTATTCCACACCTGAAGATGGAAGAAAACGACAACAGTACTGGGTAGGCAGAAAGGGCGAGTTCTTAAGTAGGCTAAACCTGGGTGGTGCGAGAAAAGACAGGCAAGTAGTTCTGTTCAAGGTCCCACTGCATAGACCGAGCTACCAACGAATTGTCTGGCGAGGCGAGTGCTTTGGCGAGTAGCAATGCCAGTGGTAACCATGTGATTGGAGACAGCCTGCACTATGAACATTCGATGTCTTACACCACCCTTTACAGATGATGAGGATGGAGACTATCCCTCACCTGTTATGGATGGTCTCCCATCTTCATGGTATTTCACTGTACCTGAATTGTTTATATGTTAATATTCAAAATATCTTATTACAAGAACTTCCAAAGTAGAGATCTGTTTTATAGTAAATAAATGTTATAAGCGAAATTCATACGACAAACTTTTCCGATAGAATTTAAGACAGCCAAGTAAAGACAAGTTGCTGCTAACTATTAACAGATCAGTCTGATAAATAAAAATGTAATAGACATAAAAGTATAATTATTGCCGGTTAGTCAGGAAAAAAGCGTTGACCTTGACAGTATGGATGGATATTGTGGGGGAAGCATTTGGACCTTGTCAAAAATACAAAAGGCTTTAACTCAGCATAATGTAGTTTGTTACAAACATGTTACAACTGATGAATTTATAACTATAGATTTACTGCCACCAAGCTGACAATGTCAAATATTTTGTTCTGAGTAACGAACAGTAAATATTAACAATGTTGATTTGTAGGTCAGCTTCCCCCTACCACCTACTGACAAGTGGGTTGATGCGATAATATAAATATATTCAACTTGTCGTATTTAACCATAAAGTTTCGAACCGTCGCCATGTTTATGCTCTTAACTTATAAACAATAATATTTTATAGGACGTTTTACATTAATCTATGCTCAATCAAACGTCATTTCTATCTACAATGGCCCATTAACTATTGATATCAAGCTTAAAACTAATGAAAACATTACTCACGGCCACTAAGTTGATACTTTCCGTAGCTTTCATCAATTCAGAATTCTACATTACGTGGCGTGGGTTCAATTCCCGGTGGTGCTCAGATTTATAACTTGTGTTGGACAAGGCTGTGGTCTAGGCAACACGGAGTTTTCCTCCGGGGGCTTCCCCGGTTTCTCCGTGGCATCCCAACAATTACTCCATTCACACACAGAAGAAGGCAATGGCAAACCACTTCTGGATCATCTGCCAAGAACGTATATGAACAGGTCCCAGTCCGAGAAAAGGATGGAAGGATCCTGTTCATATGGACCTGTCGTCAGACAGAACACTACAAATAAAAATAAAATAGTGTCACTCCCATCCCATACTACGTAAGTCACCTGGCAACAAGGAAGAATTTCTGGGTGGCCGCGTGGTTTTGTATAAGATTAGACGACTTCACAGCCAAACTACGCCATAATAGGCGTAAAGGTAACGTTCCACACATTCTAAACCTCGGCCCCAGATGAAGTGATATACGAAATTCATACTCCATGGAAATTACATTTTTGAGATATTTTTAAAGATGCCGATAATGCAAGTTTCGTCATAAGATTTGTGATAGTCTTTTCTGGATTCTCTGATAAATAAATTTAGGTACGAAATACGATGAGCAAAATAACCTGAGTTTCCGTCTGCGTAAGCCTACCTGAATAGAGGTTATTAATGACGGTGAAGAAAGGCAGCCATAACTCAGGGGTGCACTACAACGTACATCAGAGGACTCTTGCCTCCACTACGATAAATCGCCATGGAGACGCCTTGCCATATGTTTACGTGGCGCGCTCCGGCGTCTCGTCTGATTCAGTTTATGTTTGTTTCTTTGTTTTATCTTGCATTTCGTAATAAACTCACTTCGGGAGGAAACAAAAACCTTTAAATTCGAAAATGATGGCACAAGGAGCTAAACGAACATTCCTGAATTAGAATCTCCACGCGAAGACGGACTATCCACTTTTCGTGGTCTTCCTCAAACTCTCCAGACAAGTATGTGGAAAATACCTTAACAAAATCAGCTGTTGTTTCATTTCACAGCGTTCCCAATTAATAATCTTAGGTTAACATTATATTTAATAGCTGTTAAATAAAATTTTAGGGATAAGAGAGTCGAACAGTAATTAAAATTTAAAGGTAACGAGGCGAGCAATCAACTAAACACATGAAACAGAGCATTCCATAACAAATTTGTATTTGTTCAGCTGAAAAACAAATTATTTGTTACAGATATATATTTATTTTCACAGTCTATACACAAACGTTGTAATTAAATGATGTTGTTAAAATTATATAATATTAAAACATTATGTAGTATAAAATATTATATTTTGGCGCTTTTTTATTTATTAAACGACATGTTTCGATGGATAAGACCTCATCTTCAGGTTTATATCAATTTTATAATATTTTAAAATTATTAGATATTTTTATGCAATGTATTATATTGATCTGTGGTTTGTTTGTAGATTTTCCATTTTCATGATGAGTTGTTTGTTTGTAGTCAGACGTTTATTTTCTGTGGAATTAATGTTTAATTATTATCATGAAAATGAGTATGGAATTGACATAGGAAATAAATAAATAGAAATATAAAAGTGAAAATAAATATATATTTAATCAACACAAACATGACGCATTTAAGCTACAAATTGTTACAGATAGTTTACTATTTTCATTGCAGTATTCAGCTTTACTGCTCTCACCAAAAATACGAGCGGGCAAATCTTGGGAACAACCCAAGAAAGTGACGACCCCCCCCCCCCCCCCGAAACAAAGTATGTTTCACTTCTCCCCATTCTTTTATCTTTGCAACTGCTCCCTCATTATCCTTCCTTCTTTATGTTTCTCCTTTTCACCTTATTTGAGTCACATTCATATACCCACAATGCATTTATTTCTGAGCCAATTTAATGATAACAAAGCACTAAGAACATTTATATATAAGACAGACGATTTAAAAAGAGACTGAAGGAGAGCGCACAAAATATTATTACTGAAACGTACTCATGGAAGATGAGATGGGCGAGATATGTAGCGCGTGTGGGAGAAATTAGAAATACATACAAAGTTTTAGTCGGGAAACCTCAACGGAAATAATAACTGAAATACGCAGGTGTAGACAGGGGATTATACAAAAATTTCTAATAAACTCTGGGTGTGAGTCTGTTAAATAAATTCATCTGGCACAAGATATGGTCCAGTGGCGGGCTCTTGTAAATGTGGTAATGAAACGCCAAGTTCCACAAAAAGGGAAAAGTTTCTTGGCCATCTGAGCGATTATCAGATTTTGGATGACTCTGTTACATGGTTATGATCTCTCAAGAAGTTCTCTGCATTAGGATTTTGCAATCAATATATGATATAGAAGTGCCTTTTATTTCGTATGCGTATTGGATACTGTAGTCCTGTAATTTTTTCTGGATTAAAACAACGCGATAATATTAGGCTTAAAATAGGATATATGAACATTGCTGTCTTCTAGGTTAATGCACCGTGTGGTCTGGTAGATTTCCACCAACGTTTCAGAGGTCATACTGCCCTGATGATGGACGCACAGCAATGACCTCTGTGAAGTCGGTAAACTTCTGCCAGACTACACAGCGCAACAACCCAGAAGACAGTCATCTTCATACTCATCGTCCTGATGATGGAAGCAGTATGACCTCTGAAACGTCGGTAAACATCGACCATACTACACAGCGCAACAACCCAGAAGACAGA
>NW_019060597.1:200082-223813 GCF_000696155.1 Zootermopsis nevadensis | reverse complement strand
AAAAGTTATAACAAGCCTGACCAAACTGAGAGCTAATATTTGAAGGTTATTGAAAAATGTCATATACATATCATTGTATATCAGGAATAACATTAAAAGTTCAGTGGGTGACATTAGAAACCAATTTTAGAAACGGTTTAACACCCGGGCAACGATGTAAGCAGCCAGTAACTAATATAATTTTGCTAAAAAAACACACGTAAGGAACTACTTTTGAACGTCTTGAGGTAAGAAAATTAAACGTTCAGCGCATATTTATGAAAACTATGCCTTAAAACATTTATAATAATAACTATATGTCTTCTTGTAACAGCAGCAATAGCTGCACTGATTCACAGTGCGACCAACATTGAGGAAGAAATAACTTTCACTAAAATAAACACATTGCACCGTACAATATTAAAACCACGATGGACGAAATTGGAAGACTCTGCGATATTAGACGACTTTCCCTTATAAGGAGAATATTCTTCAATTTAGTTTACTGAGGTCGTCACTCGTGCTATGTTAAGATGACTTCCTAAAGCGCGTAGGTTAAGGTAAATGTTAAAAACGCTTAAAGCAGTATATCAAATTCTTACCAGACTACACAGCGCAACAACCCAGAAGACAGAAATCTTCATACTCTGATGATGGAGGCAGTATGATCTGTGAAACGTTGGTAAATATCGACCAGACTACACAGCGCAACAACCCAGAAGACAGAAATCTTCATACTCTGATGATGGAGGCAGTATGATCTGTGAAACGTTGGTAAATATCGACCAGACTACACAGCGCAACAACCCAGAAGACAGAAATCTTCATACTCTGATGATGGAGGCAGTATGATCTGTGAAACGTTGGTAAATATCGACCAGACTACACAGCGCAACAACCCAGAAGACAGAAATCTTCATACTCTGATGATGGAGGCAGTATGATCTGTGAAACGTTGGTAAATATCGACCAGACTACACAGCGCAACAACCCAGAAGACAGAAATCTTCATACTCTGATGATGGAGGCAGTATGATCTGTGAAACGTTGGTAAATATCGACCAGACTACACAGCGCAACAACCCAGAAGACAGAAATCTTCATACTCTGATGATGGAGGCAGTATGATCTGTGAAACGTTGGTAAATATCGACCAGACTACACAGCGCAACAACCCAGAAGACAGAAATCTTCATACTCTGATGATGGAGGCAGTATGATCTGTGAAACGTTGGTAAATATCGACCAGACTACACAGCGCAACAACCCAGAAGACAGAAATCTTCATACTCTGATGATGGAGGCAGTATGATCTGTGAAACGTTGGTAAATATCGACCAGACTACACAGCGCAACAACCCAGAAGACAGAAATCTTCAAAATCTTCCACTTCCCATTGTGTCCATTCGTCAACCGAGGGTGTCGAACCTCTGACCTCTATTTCCCTTCGTTATGATTAGGGTCTATGGACTTGAAGCGACGATGCAGAAGGTTTTGAAAGAATATCATAAAAGTCTGAAATGTTTCCCTCCCTTAATGACATTCACCTGTTTTCTCACTTTATACCTGGGCGTGTTTTCCTTTGAATTGGGTTCCATGCCGTAAGTTTTATTTTATTCGTATGAGTAGAACCAAGACACTTTCTCAAAGCGATCTCCTCCACATGTGGTTTATTCCTTTTCAAGAAGTATCTTTACATCTGCTACTCCATATAAGACTAACACGTAGCGCGGATATATCATCTGTTATTATGACGGGTATAAGACTTTTTATACAGAAATGAGCTATTCTTCATTGTAACAAGCTGTGGACACAATGGCTCTTTGCAGTGATCACGGAAGCGTATAGCATTGTTGCAACCAGCAGGGTCCCCTCAGTATTGCAGCACTATACAATCTATAATGCAGAAACCCCCAGATGCAGTTAAAGAACAGGGAAGTTACAAATCGTGAATTTACAAACAAGAAATTTCTTTTAAATTAAAAGCTTCTGTTCACGGATTACTTATTTCTTCGATATAATGAAATTGATAAGCAACAATTAACTTTGATGCGTCAGTCTGTAACCACATAACTTTGCTGTAGAGCAGTGGTATTCAACCTTTTTTGTTCGCGTACCCCCAGATATAATTTCTCTTCAACTTTGTACCCTCAAAGTTGTTGGTGTATAATTCAAGTTATACATAGTATATAATCTACATCTAAAATAAATTAAATAAATTACATTACTGATTATTCAGTGTTTATCATAAAATATTTTTTAAAATTTCACGTACCCCCTAAGATGTCTTCGCGTACCCCAGGTTTAATACCAATGCTCTAGATAAATTAATTTTGATTAAATTTAGTATTATTTGTTCTAAAGCATATCGGTTATGGGTAAACGTGGACGAAAGAATCTACCACATTAAATTCAGTCTTAGACACATTATATATAATATTTTATTAATTTTAAAAGTTAAAAACGTAACCAATTTTTTTTTAAAAAATCCTCCTTATTTAACTCAAACACTATTGAAATCATTCCGTGTTCAGTAGGAGTCAATTCTTCATCGCAGTAGAATGTTTCAACGATGCACCATATAGTAACCATCGAAATTATGCTCTTAGACTCCCGTGAAATGTTAACATGTTGAATTTACATCTTAACATCCAATACAAGTTCAAGAAACCGGAGAAATTCTTTCTGGCACTATTCAAAAATTATAATACGGAACTTTTTTATACGATACGTCTTTAAGATACGGTTATCACGAACTAAAGTACAGTTTTAAGTCTGTCATTTTATCTTACTGCACTATTAATCCTTCTATAAGTTTATGGGCGGACGTATAGTATGTCGGCGGCATTGTTTCGAAGAATCCTTCTCAACAAATCAAATAGTTCCGTCAATAACTCACGAGATCCACCTTTTATTCATATATAGGCTATATCTGACTATAAATCTAGATATAAAAGTGACGTAATTTGGTTAGTGTTTCTCATTCACGCTACTGTAGAAGAAAAACAAATACTTTACAACAGTACTTAAATTTCGCTGTAGTTATGTGAGAAAAATGATAATTCTTATAAGATTTAGAGACGTGTTAACAAACATGGTTCTTGTATCACATGAGGTTTACCACCTAACAGTCATCGAACAGAAAAAGAACTTTATACCAAGTGAACTTTCAGTTTCTTACGACAGCGAGAATAACGTTGCACAGTACACTTTTGTAGAAAATTATCTATGTTTCGGAGGAACATATTTCTTCCATCATCAGAGCGTAGGTCAATTTTTACTAGATTACACAATGCAACATTTCAGAAAACAGTTACCTTCAGACCCCATATTTCGCGCGGTCAACATTATGCAATTTTACACAATAATTAATTAACCAAAAGTTTCTAACATAAAGAACTTGGACCAACATTTCACTGGCACTCGTGTTAAAAATACGGAAGCATAAGCCAAGCAGATAAGCGACAGATTAATTGAATCTTACCGGACTCTAGCCGGTGTTTTCACTTAAAGATTGATCAACAATATCTATATGACTTAAAGCAATGCAAAGGTTGAAACGGTTTCGGGTTCGATACCTTGAAGTTCAGTTCTTTGGATCTAACTTGACAGAGGGGAAGTTGGGGGGGGGGGATACATAGACGGCCGGACGGATTTGGATAAAATTTGGTATGGAGGTTGTGCCACTCTGCGGGACCTCAAAATCGTACTTTTGAATATCCCACGAGCGGAGATAAAAAAATTATGGATGAGAAAAGTCGTGAGGTGGAGATCGAAGTGGCCAAATTGGGAAATATAAAACAAAGCTGATTTAATACCTCTAAATGCAGGATGCAAAGAACGCATGAGGATGTGTATTCCGGTGCGGAATTTGTGATAGGTGGGGTCAAATTGTCGCAAACCCTTTGTTACAGCAGCGAACCCCGGATAATGGAGGCAGCAATAATATCTGAAACGTTGGTAAACTTGTACTAGATTACACTGTGCTATAACCCAGGGGACTCCACAGGCATTGTGAACAAAACATGCATGTAGAGAGTGAGCGGAAAACAGATATGACCACAGCACCGTGGTAGAATTCTGCAGTGAGAGGATAAACAAGAGGTCCAGAAAATATTGAAGACATGGAATCATCGGAGCGTAACATGAAAATCCTTTGTATGTTCACAATACTCCTTCGCAGGTAATAGCGGGGTACAGTGTGTCGTGCGGTTCACATCTGTAACGGACTCCGCGCTCAACAAGATGGCACTCACCGTCTTCCAGAACCATTTTGACGGCTTCTCAGTCCTTGAAGGACCTTGGCCTCCTCACACATGGCAGGTCTCAAGGCCTCTGTACAGGACAGCACAACACAAAAGGACGAGGACAAAAATCTATGCTTTGAGTGGGATTCAAACCCACGATCCCAGTATCCGAACGATCAAGGCACACGCGTCCAGGCCGGCAGTCATTCTATTTTTTGATGATTTAATGAAATTAGAATACACATTTTCTAAGCAGGCAACTGAACGTACAAACAATTAAAAGGAAGCCGACCTCGAGAATATTTTGGTACTTTTCTGAAATGAAAACTGTTTGAAACAAATAAAAACCACGAGTTTCGGACAGAATCTACAAAGCCCAATTTCCTACTGCAGAAATACAGTCCCACGTATGTACGAAGTGCGAACGGAACGTTTCCAGACTGTGTCAATAGAGGGCGAACCGGATGTAGTACGAGCTTCTGCCGCTAGGGGGTGCGGCCTACATTCATAGTGAATCATCGAATTAGCATTTGTTTCTTAGTTACGGGCGTTTTGGTAGTGCATTACACCGACCCTCCTGCGATTTCGGAATGGCGTGTGCATCAAATTTTGCCAAAGACTCGCCAAAACGGCTACGGAAACCTATGAAATGCTAAAGCAAGCATTTGGGGAGTCCGCAATGGGTCGTGCACAAACTTTTGTGTGGCATTCACGTTTTAAAAATGGCCGAACCTCTGTCGATGATGACGAGCGTTCTGGACGACCATCTTCGAGCACAACGCCCGAAAACGTTACGAAGATTCGGCAGGCCATTCACGAAGATCGACGTCGTACCATCAACGACTTGTGCGACACTACTTCGAGGGTGATGGATGAATTTAATACCTGAGATAAGTGTACGGGATTTTATACGCGCAGTCTGGAAACCTTTCGATCGCACCTCGTATCTTGTTTATATTTGAAGATGGCTGTCTACTGGGTTGTTGCTCTGTGTAGTCTGGCAGAAGTTTACCGACGTTTCAGAGGGCATGCTGCCTCGGTCATCATCGCCCTGATGACGGAGGCAGTATGACCTCTAAAACGTCGGTAAAATTCTACCAGACTATACGGCGCTACAACCCAGAAGACTGCCATCTTCAGTAGACTTTCTATTTGCATGGCTGTTTTGGTGAGTACTGATCACGCAAAAGTTGCGTGCGTTCTGTGATTAATAGTTCACATATTAAAGTTGTATAATACCGTTATAAAAAGTTTCCTTACGAATAAAATCAACAGCAGTAATATTTATAAAAAGAATTTTAAGTTGGCGAATCAAATATACAAAAATACGATGAACAGTGATAATCTGTTTTGACCAGTCCGATTACAAAATCCCACAATTTATTTTTATAAAACCTGTACATAGAGTAAAATTGTTAGGAACCTAACGGAATAAGAATGATATGTTGTATGTCGCTACGAAGAACCAAATTTCGTTTAGCCAATATTGACTGATTGAAATAGTTTACTGAATTATATCGCTAGAAACCGTTTTAATACTGATTTGTTTCAATAATACATATTTGGAAATTAACTGTATAATAATTTTTGTTACCATTATCGAATTTCTAACACACTTCGCAGAGCTGTATTGAAGTTGGATAAGCCTTACAGCTCCCAGCATGCAATGTAGTGTTGGCACTCAAACGTGAAACTCAAGCGTGACTCTTGAATTCATTCTCCACTTAGAATTTCTAGGCGGGACATTGCTGTAAACAGGCAACCCTTCACCACGTTCACTCTGACCTCTCTCTCATGTGTAAGGACCGTGATATATCTGGATTATACTGAAAGTATGTTTTATCTCATTGTACATTCACGAGTGTAACCAGAATTTGAATACGGTGGCAGAGGCACTGTCCAACGCCTTAAATATTCAGAATGTTGTCGTTTAAAATTAAGATTAAAGAAACTTATTCTAAAACTTCAGATATCCGAGACACTAAGAACACAGGTTTCGGAATCTGCGGTGTATAAAATGCTTCAGTGTGGACGAAGAGACACAGTTAGTATGTATTTAGGATTTAAGGTTTTCACAGCGGTGAGTATGAAGATTTCTGTCTTCTGGGTTGTTGCGCTGTGTAGTCTGGTCGATGTTTACCAACGTTTCAGAGGTCATACTGCCTCCGTCATCAGGGCGGTGAGTATGAAGATTTCTGTCTTCTGGGTTGTTGCGCTGTGTAGTCTGGTCATACTACCTCCGTCATCAGGGCGATTAGTATGAAGATTTCTGTATTCTGGGTTGTTGCGCTATGTAGTCTGGTCGATGTTTACCAACGTATCAGAGGTCATACTGCCTCCATCATCAGGGCGATGAGTGTGAAGATTTCTGTCTTCTGGGTTGTTGCGCTGTGTAGTCTGGTAGCTGTTTACCAACGTTTCAGAGATCATACTGCCTCCATCATCAGGACGATGAGTACAAAGATTTCTGTCTTCTGGGTTGTTACGCTGTGTAGTCTGGGAGACGTTTACCAACTTTTCAGAGGTCATGCTCCCGCCTTCATCAGGGCGATCGCTTTATGATTGACCTTAGTCAGTTATGTGCTGGGTATGGGCTAGACCAGTGGTATTCAACCTGGGGTTCGCGTACCCCCGGGGGTACGCGAAGACATCTTAGGGGGTACATGAAATATTTCAAAAAAAAAATTATGATAAACACTGATTAATCAGTAATGTAATTTGTTTAATTTATTTTAGATGTAGATTATATACTATGTATAACTTAAATTATACACCAACAACTTTGGGGGTACAAACTTAAAGAGAAATTATATCTGGGGGTATGCAAACAAAAAAGGTTGAATACCATCGGTCTAAACGACCCCTTTTTAATCATCAATAAAGATAGGTTTCATTTCCTTCACCAGTACTTTCAGAAGGGCTTTTGGAGCTCACACATTTTCTTATTTAACGGGTGCAGGGTGTATGCGGCCACAGCATTAAGATGACCCGAAGAATTCGCAGATTATCACCTCAGCTCTCCCTAAGTCTTCAAGGCATGGACCCCACCAGGGACAACTTCACAATCGTTACCTTACAGCATCACTGGCACAAACATGGCTACCGTGCGAATCTCTGAGGGTAGACAGGTAGACCCTTACTAGTGTTTCTCTTTACACAGTTCCATTATCTTGAGCAACTTTAAAGAGCTGGAAGTTTATATATCCTTTCGTTAACGCATATATGAAATGTAAAATAATGCATACACAGTTTGGTCGGAATGTCTGACATCAACAGAATATTTACGATAATCTAGCAAGAATAATATTAAAATGGATCTTCTCGTAACAGGGTGGGAGAATATGAACCGGATTCATTTGGCTAAGGATATAGAACATTCTCGGGCTTTTGTGAGCACGGAAATGAACCTTAGGTGTTCCATAAAATCTAAAGAATTTTCTAACTAGCTAAGTGACTATTCTCAAGAATAACTTTGATCCATGGAGATCGAAATTTGTGACGTACTATGGCCATGGATCATTTCCAGTAAGAGGATAACAAACGATTTATTAAAGAAAATTCCTACAACATTTGGTATGGCAAGAATTAATAAACGCGTATCCTTTATGATTTTTTATTATCAATAAATACAGAGGGACTGCTGTAACGTACAAATTTATATCTAAGACAGTTCTGGTACATTATTTTTGCATTAGAAACTGCAGCAAAACTTCGTATTAGACGTTCCACGAGCCTCTACATACAAGATGGATGCAGTTGAAACATTTAAATATGTTCTTGTTGTCGATATTCGATTATTGTTCGATATAAGCCCCGAATTATCAAGAAAAAATGACAACCGAGAAATAAATGACGACATCAGAAGTGACAGCATTTCATTATGATGTATTCCTGCGTGTTACCAAACAGGCGTGTTCGTTTGTTTCTATCATCCATCTGTGCCGTCCTTTCATGATAATGGCGGCATAATTGATGAAAGAATCACGTCTCACAGGCTTCAACTGTTTCCTCCCTGTTCGGTATAAAACTTTGTTCCCATACGTTCGTACGTACACGCGGCATGTACAAGAGAAAACCTCGTGTTCGGTTATTCGGTATGTACACTCTAAAATACTTAAAATTTATATGAGTACACCGAGGCGTTTATCGGAAGTGAATTCTCAGTAAACGCATAGTTTTCCTTGAACCTCGCTGAAACATACACAATTCTGCTCCCAGCTCTGTCGCCCTGAGGGTAGAAGTAGGACAGAGGTTCCCTAATTTTATACCTTGCGCCCCCCTCAAAACGTTTCATAAATTTCACGCCCCCCTTCCAGAACAAGTGCAAGCAAACAGATTTGACATACAATTTAGCTATGAGTATATATTTTTTATAATTTAGTTTATATTATTCAATGAATTTAATTTTAAAAAACTGTAATAAAATATACGCTCGCTTCGTACCTGGATTAGTGGGATGGATGTGGTTTCTTCTGTGAACATAACTTATCATACTGAGGTTGGAGTTTTGAAATGGCCGCTCTAAGGACGTTTTGCAGGTTCATCGTAGGTATAATTAGACTTATATTGCCGTTTACTTCCTAAAACCGCCGATACTCTACGAGGCTGAATTCTACAGCACTGTAAGACAACTAAACTGCCTCAACCAAGCGAAGTATGTTAAAAATGTTTCTCCATATTTCGTTAAAAAAAGTTTTTCATGCAAACAACACGCACGTACGTTTTGTGAGACCGCGTTTATAGGGGGGCGCGCCCCACACTTTGGGAACCTCTGGTATATATGATTCCGTTTCTTCGGCACAATTTCGGAATTCCTTCCAAGTCTACATGGTTCGATCCCAGACAGTGTCTTATGGCTGTGAATGCGTAAACTTGATTGAAATTTCTGTTTATGGCCCAGAACAAGAGACTTTTTGGTCACAATAATTAACATTTTTGATTTCAAAATAACACAGTTTTGTAGAACACATTCATAACTGCAGACTATCTAGAGAAAACATTGTACGAGGAAGAGATGGTTGGTCGTTTGATTATTTGGTCAGGTACCGTGTTATTAAGTGTATTAGTTTCTTTGTTGTGTTAAGTGGGAGAGGTACATAAGTCATCCATCGTAGAACAGATTCAATAGTTAGCTAATAGGCTTTGTGCTTTGGGTTCATATTATTACAGGACTCAACTAAATAATCATCTAAATGGAGGAGAGTCCTGGAGAAGCTGACAGTAGCTCAACCAGTCAAGAAATTCCCCTATTTTCATGGAAGCGGATGTTTCATTACCGTGTTCACAAAAGCCCACTACTGGCTCCTGAGTCCACACCTTCATACCCAATTCCGTAAGATGTATTTTAATATTATTCTGTCATCTACGTCTAGGTCTTCAAGACTGATTTTTCCCTTCAAGCTTTAGAACCAAAATTTTGAAAGCATTTCTCACCTGCCCATTTCATGTTAAAAGGAGCTCCCTGCTTAGTCCCTTTTGAGTTGATTATCAATAATTTGGGGAGATAAATTATCACGTTTAACATATACGAATAAATACAGTTCTCTATAAAAAAAATCTTTCAGAATTTTATAGCAACTAGGAAGTTTAGTATGTTAAATTCTTCTCACCAAAAGTGACTCTGATAAGATCAGACACACCACCACCAGATGTCCTACGCTACGTTTAGAATTAACAGCGCGTAAGAATCTGCAATATATATATGAAGTGTACAGATAAACCTCCTGTAGTTATACTACGTGCTACGTTCCACTGATGTGATTTTAGTCCATTATACGATGTTTTGTTTTAATTGTTTCACTGCAAGTTTACAATAGTTTTACGATGTTGTACCAAAATAAATCATACCTTATTCTTGTTCTAAACCAACAGATGACAAGATTTAACCCCAGATGAAGACATAAATGTCCCGAATATTTTATAGCTGCAGCCTGAGACAATTGCTCAGGTTCTATAGGGTGTGCAAAAATTAAGTCATCAGAGAAAGTAAAATTAACTTTTAGATCTGTATCTACTGCTTATTTTCAGAGAAACGAAAATATAGCTAAGGGACTAACACATTTACAATAAAATATATTTTTATTAATTCTAACTCACTTTCTCCCAACATTCGTATGTTAAAAATTAACGATTAAGATTACGTAGTGTGTAAATGTAAACTGGTTCCTTCTACACTAGAACTGTTATTAAAATATCGGCATATAGCAAAAATTATATAAAATATAGTAAGAATTCCATATATGACAGCACATTTAAAGTTGTTTAACTGTAACTGTTTGCTTGAACTATATAAAAAGAAGTCAGCGCAGATTTCTAGCTTACATTTTCAGCGTCAATTCCTATGTAACACGAAAACTCGTTCATAAAAAAAGAAAAAAAAAGAAGGTTCGCTACCGTAAATGTAGGACAAGAAATGATGATGATGATGTTAGCACTACAAAATCGAATAAATGGGCAAAAGTAATTCCAATGCCAATCGCGATTTTCATGAGCTACTGTTTGAATGAACTGAGTTTTTTTAACTTGTTCGAATCTATGTTCAGTAGCATTCAATTGTTAAATTATTATGAATCAAATAACTTTAATAAAGTTCGCCTGATAAGATTATATGTTCTTCTTCCGTCTCACACGACCAAGTCTCACTTCCATGTTAGTGGTCCACAGAATATCCACTACTGATAATTATATACCACATACTTAACCTATAAAAAAACTTCTGTAGATATAATTCTTTTTTTTTACTTTGTGAAATGGCCTAATAGTTATAATTTTTATTTTAAACTAAACTTTTTAACCTATAGCATCACTTTCTCGTCTGTTTGTACAAGCAGTCCACAGTTACTTCGAGCAAATTAAAAATATAAATTACATAACATAATTTAGAATATAAACAAACTCTCGTCTGTTTGTACAAGCAGTCCACATTTTCTTCGAGGAAACTAAAAATATAAATTACGTAACATAATTGAGAATATAAACAAATATAAATTATACGACTTACGTGTATGAAGATGTTCTCCTTGTATCGAAATCCCTCTGTAATAATAAAAGCAAACAGTGCGTGAGAAAACGTTTGAGAACATTGAAATATAATATCGTAATTACTTATGTCAGCCTGTTACATATTCATTAAGTTTAAAATGTTATCATGGCATTACTAACTCACTGTAAGCTGTCGCAATTATTACAATACTAGTCTAATTTATGATACGTCTTACAGGAACTCTCAGTTGAAACATAATCTCTGTTACAATTTTTGAATTTTTAAAAATATGTACGTTTTAAGCATGTAAGTATATATTTTAATTTCCCTAGCTGTATGATTGCTTGTAGGCTTATGTCAGTAATTCAGATTTTTGAAATTTAGATGTGCAATTTTAGCGTAAGTTTTTAAGTTATTTAGCCTTCAAATTTTTTATTTATTTTACTGACTGCTTGGCTGCTATGTTTCTGGAACTCCCAGAACAGAATTTGAGTTAAACATTAATCATAATTGAGCTCTGATAGTTTATGGATATGTTATATAGATGTATGTGTGGACTGAACTTGATTACGACAGGTACAAATAGCAGGCTTTTGTGAACTTGGTAATAAACATTAGGATCAGGATTATACAACTTCATCATTTTAAAGCACAGCTTTTTAAGGAAGACAATGAATTACGCAATTCGTTTGTTCTAAGTAAGTATTTTGAAAACGTAAATTATTGCAGGACCAATGTTAATTCGTTAATGAGCTTTTGTCGTCAGTCTCATATACTTCTTCTTACCGGCGTTCCTATGTTTTCAAATGGACGCCTGAGGTGCCCGTCCAAAGATATAAAGTCTTGGGACCAGCCCAAGCGACCATTTCTGACTGCCAGCAAAACCTAACACGGCCGTCCGCCGAGTGACAGATCCGTTTGTTAAGCACACCTGTCCACCACCTGACAACTTCTCTTCCTAGAAATCAGCCCACCCCCAAGTCTCAACCCTCTTTAACCCTAAGTAACACCGCCGCGCGTCCTGTGTACGTGTCCTGCATCCCTGAACGTAAAGGATTTCGGGGTCCCGGAACCTATTAGACCGGATGCGAAAGAAATGGGAACCTCTTCTCTGTGCTGTAAGTATACAGAGTGTCCCAGACGTTCCCGGCAACGGAAGAAACCTTGTTATTTCGCAAAATACTGAAAAATATAAATAGGGAAATTTATTATCTTCAGTTTTGAAATTTTTCACCTAGGACAAGCCGTTACGGCGAGACACTCTTTAAATTATCAATATCAGAAATTTTAAGTCACATACACAGCGGAAAACTGTGAAAACACACCATTCTTTCGCTGTCATGTCAAATTGGTAACATCGTAGTAATTTTAACTACTGATAATGTAAAGCATATCGCAGTTAAATGCTCGGCTAAGTTAAAAATTAAACATTAATCATAATTGAGCTCTGATAGTTTATGGATATGTTATATAGATGTATGTGTGGACTGAACTTGATTACGACAGGTACAAATAGCAGGCTTTTGTGAACTTGGTAATAAACATTAGGATCAGGATTATACAACTTCATCATTTTAAAGCACAGCTTTTTAAGGAAGACAATGAATTACGCAATTCGTTTGTTCTAAGTAAGTATTTTGAAAACGTAAATTATTGCAGGACCAATGTTAATTCGTTAATGAGCTTTTGTCGTCAGTCTCATATACTTCTTCTTACCGGCGTTCCTATGTTTTCAAATGGACGCCTGAGGTGCCCGTCCAAAGATATAAAGTCTTGGGACCAGCCCAAGCGACCATTTCTGACTGCCAGCAAAACCTAACACGGCCGTCCGCCGAGTGACAGATCCGTTTGTTAAGCACACCTGTCCACCACCTGACAACTTCTCTTCCTAGAAATCAGCCCACCCCCAAGTCTCAACCCTCTTTAACCCTAAGTAACACCGCCGCGCGTCCTGTGTACGTGTCCTGCATCCCTGAACGTAAAGGATTTCGGGGTCCCGGAACCTATTAGACCGGATGCGAAAGAAATGGGAACCTCTTCTCTGTGCTGTAAGTATACAGAGTGTCCCAGACGTTCCCGGCAACGGAAGAAACCTTGTTATTTCGCAAAATACTGAAAAATATAAATAGGGAAATTTATTATCTTCAGTTTTGAAATTTTTCACCTAGGACAAGCCGTTACGGCGAGACACTCTTTAAATTATCAATATCAGAAATTTTAAGTCACATACACAGCGGAAAACTGTGAAAACACACCATTCTTTCGCTGTCATGTCAAATTGGTAACATCGTAGTAATTTTAACTACTGATAATGTAAAGCATATCGCAGTTAAATGCTCGGCTAAGTTAAAAATTAAAGATGGCTGTCTTCTGGTTTGTTGAGCCGTGTAGTCTGGTAGAAGTTTACCGACGTTTCAGAGGTCCTAGCTGCCTCGATCATCAAGGCAATGAGTGAAGGCAGCAAGGACCTCTGAAACGTCGGTACACTTCAGACAGTCATCTTCAGACTCACTGCCGTGGAAACCTCAAACCCTACATGTTTAAAAATTAAAATTCTAGATATTAAAAACAAATTACTTTTTTCTGTAAGTTCTTAAATATTTTGATAAATTTCCCTGTGGATATGAACTTATGTAACACTCCGAATATATGCAGTAAGTCGGATTCCGTAGATGTCAGACCAGAATCGACACTTTAAAGCCGACTGATGTATCAGCATCAATTCGTCATCTGTGCAAGACTTCACAGCAACTTATTCAAGATTTAAAAGCCACGTGGGGATATATCCAGATTTTATGGTGGGGTGACTTCCTGAAAGCAATGGCTCGCTGTGCTACGACACAATTTTCTTGGTGAAATTTTCGCTGTTTTATGTCAGATGGTATTATGCAGAGATTTTATAGTTCCCGCATATGATACACCAGAGTTCGCAGACATAAACCTTACTAGTATTCCAAGAGTGCTGGCTATAATATCGCAAATTTTTTAACATAAAATTTGACCGGTGTCGATGGATCTCTTTTGCTTCTACTGTATCTTATAAGAATCCTCGTAGAGGTCCAGTGTTTTATTTTGCTTGATGCGACTGTACCGTGCTACGTAGAAATAATGTGTAAATCCTGTTTAGACGTTCAACATAACACAATGTATTCTTATCTCACTCAATAACGTGGGTTAACAACTAAAATTGATTTTAGATATCAGTGTCTTTCAGGGGCGTTCGCAGCTAATATGTGCAAGAGTACGCTTATTCATTTGTCCGTCCGTCTGTCGGCATGTGGCAACTGGAGAACCAATATACAGATTTGAATTAAATTTAGCACTGGGGAGTTTTACTAAAATTCGTCGATATATTTCAATTTTAGCTCAGATCTGACGACAATAACGATGACTTTACATGAAATTTTATGTTTCGTTTCTGCTTGCGGGGCTGACTGGGTAGGTTATCTCAGCGTGGAGGAATCCCTGCCAACCCCGTAAGCACTTAAGAGAATCGCCTGTGATTATGTCATTACCCAGCTAGACACTCAACCCACAACATTTTGGTCAACGACCTCAGTAACCTCTTGACACCACTGGTCTCTTTCACAAAGGTCAAAAGTCAACTACTAGCGAACACACAAGAATTGTTACACTAATCGTCTTTTTGCTAACTGGATTTTGAATAATGAGAAATATTTATTATTTATTTGTAGTGTTCTGTCTGACGACAGGTCCATATGAACAGGATCCTTCCATCCTTTTCTCGGACTGGAACTGGGACCTGTTCATATACGTTCTTGGCAGATGATCCAGAAGTGGTTTGCCATTGCCTTCTTCTGTGTGTGAATGGAGTAATTCTTGGGATGCCACGGAGAAACCGGGGAAGCCCCCGGAGGAAAACTCCGTGTTGCCTAGACCACGGCCTTGCCCAACACAAGTTATAAATTCGGGCACCGCCGGGAATCGAACCCGAGACCCCAGGATTACAAGGCCAGCGTTCTAACCGCTAGACCACCATGGCTGTTAATGAGAAATATATACCCAGAGAAATCTACACATCGAATTTTGTGATACAAAATCAGGAAATTTAAAGTCACACTCTTACATTATAATTATCTATACTTTAGCACAAATGCCCCCGACAGGGTCTTAGTAGTCATTTGATCTACTTGGACCAAAATTTCATTTCATATCATTCAGAAGAAAATAGCTAGTAAAATTTGAATAAATTTTCACGAATTTCCTCAAGCGTGTCTTATTTCTTGATAAATACAGTCACTGATCGGTGACCAAATTCTGCTTAATCGAGGGTAATGGCGCAGAAAGCCATGAATATCGTTGCGTCGCTCCGAACGCAACTGCGAACGTTTTATATGACAATAGGCGAAATCGTATCGACGCGTGTCAGCGGGCACTCGGCCAAGAATTGTCGCTTTCACAAGCAGCAAATGGCGCATTCAAACTTCATAGTATTCTGAAACTTGTTTGGGTACGTGTAAATCTGTGTCTGAGTTCAAAGGTTATCCCCCAAAATTTCCCCAGTTACATTTAACAGAATTTTTCTCTCCAGGGTTATTAACCCCGTCCTTCCAATTTCACGAAATGTGAGTAACAGCTATAAAGAAATATTCTGTTTCATCCGGAAAGACTAACTCAGTGTTAACGCATCTGACTCCTATTCGAATCCCGATTAGGAAAAAGTTATCATAACTGAAATTTTACATGATATTCTTCAGTACTTCCAGACAAATGACAGTACAACACAATGGCCGTTTGTCTTCATTTGTCCTAATATACCATTAATAATAATATTGATTTATTTAATTTATCTCATTCGAATTAAATGATACAGAGTCGTGAAATAACCACCTGCTGACTAAGAAATTACATGAAGACTAGAAATGAATACAATAAAGAGAAGAAAAAGAACTTAATTTTCGTCACTTGTAGTCCTACTTCGAAATCCTGGTGTCAGTCGACTGATCGATATCTGCACTCGAAATTGAATTTGGAGAGGTGCTATAGTAACGGACACAAAGCATTATTTCTGGTGTTGATTGCTGTCTGTTCGATGGAACGCTTGGGTTTCACTCTTCTGGAGTCTCTGTAGATGCTTTGTGACCTCATACTGTAGCGTTCGAAATGTAGATTAACCGCTCAAAAGCATCAGACACTACAGGGATAGGTTGTCGTCAAGAACATAACCCTACTTTGATCATCTTCCACGCTAATTTCACGTTTAACGTTAAAATAAACCAGGACCACTATTCCTGGTTCGTAGTCAGCTGTATTCGTCTTTTATTATTAGTTTGTGGGTTAATTAAAAATTATATTCAATATGAGAGAGAGAGAGAGAGAGAGAGAGAGAGAGAAAATGCATGATAAGTCAGAAAAATGCAGTCATGGTCCATTATTGCATTTGAGTCAAGAGACAAATAAACCACAAAGATATTCGGTGTAGGTAATGTTATCCCTACTCAAAAAATTATAAATTCTTGATTAAAAATCAAAAAAGTAACTATACCACATCTTTTGATTCTAATATTGTTAAATATGCAATAGTGTAAAACTACTTATTATAATTTTTGGCAATGCAGAAATGTCAGATAAATTTTAAAATAAACTGAACATCCCACGTAAAGAGTGTAAAATTACCAGAGAAATAATATCCATAATAATTCTCATTAGATTTAATCTGCTAACTAGCTAGCTTATTCTGTCGCGAAAAATCTTGTTTTAGCAGTTAACAGTTATCAACTGATCAAAAGATTTCAATTTGGGATCCGAAGCCAGTAACGTGATGATAAAACTCCGCCATTGGATAATATTAAGAGCCACGTCTGTCCAGTGCACATATTCATAACCGGTTTCAAATAAAATCCATTCAACATATTCTGATGGTGCGACCTTCGAGCATTAAATTTTAGTTTCAGCTACTACAGTCCTACAGCCAGTGACATCTATCGAACGTCTTGTCAGATAAAATTAAATAGAAACCTCTTCATTAATCTGTATCAACAACAGCGAAGAAAAGCAATAACATATAGGAAGCCTAGTCAAGTAAATGAAAAACGACGTTCACTATGAGTTCGACAGTTATCGCTGACATGGATCACTTGTTACAGGTGAACGTATACTGAGCCATTCTAATTGTACTTTGCTGAAAACTGGCCAATCGCGATGCCTCTGGGTGGTCCGGCATTTACGGACAGGATGTCACACTACAGATCTGTCTTTTATCACCGTCAATTAAACGGATTGGCTCCAGACGAAATGACAAACTGTATGGAATTCTGAACAGGCAGATAATTTTGCAAGCAACTTCCGTAAGTTGTGTTCGTTTTATTAACGGATGCCGATAATATTACCGTTTTACTATGTAAGGCATATATGAGTTAAACTGCACAAACACAGTGGTTGAATTTCAATTTTAGAATGGAAATAAGTTACAGTCTCGCTGTGTGCGCGTACAGCAGGTGACTGAAACTCATTGGCTCATGAAGGCACGTGACATTAGATGCGCAGTAGCGTCCGTCGTTCGTGTCGCGCATTTTGAACAAAGAATGCACGTTACAAAGTTCACATCAAAACAAGGCTCCGTGTTCTTTAATATAAAATATTTGTGTCGCCTTAAGGATAAGCACTTTCAATGTCGTAAGGTAGAGAGATGAATTAAAATAAGAAATTATGACATTACACGATGAACA
Organism: Zootermopsis nevadensis; assembly: GCF_000696155.1. The sequence continues at coordinate 205,916 of NW_019060597.1, read as the reverse complement.
ACTTTCAACTGTCTTCTAGAACTTACATCTTCGAAGACTGCTACGTGATATTTGATCATAAATGTTTTACGGAAGCCGTTAACAAGTTGGCGACATGAAACATGAAGAAGGAAACATTAATGGCCAAGCTACATAGAGTGGGGCAGCGTTCGTTCATAATTTTTAAGACAGATTAGTCGACCGTAAAAAGTAAAGTGAAGTTTGTCCCACTATACGCCATGTAGGCGCTTGGGGGGAGTGAAGGTATAGCTCCTGTCTTTCTTGACCTCGGCACTAGATGGGGGTGAGTGGTCAGAATCACGCCCCGGCCGGCTTTACCCCCGGGAAAGGACCCCGGTACCCATTGTAGAGGAGGCTGTGTGGGCCCCAGAGCCGGTCTGGACGCAGAGGCTAGAGAAAAAAATCCTCTGCCCCCGTCGGGGATCGAACCCCGGTCGTCCAGCCCGTAGCTAGTCACTATACTGACTGAGCTATCCCGGCTCACCATTAGTCGACCGTAGTTTATTAAAATTTATTCAAAGTAATGCGAATTTATAGACAAGTGTTTGCCAGTGTTGTGAAACATTATAATAAAATTATTTCCTAAAAGTAACACCCATCAGATTTCTTCCATCAGTTTTGACGCTCTGATGCACTAGATTCATAATATTTTTCATGACACGCAGTAACACTAATTTCTTCAAAAATTCTGTTTGAGACCGACATTCTGACTTTAAGGTAGTTTCAAATGCAATTTATGAAGACTAGCTTCGATCCAATACCGCATGATTTATTTACACTACCAGACAATTCAAAATGAGCTTCTTACATTAGGAAGTAACAAAATGCTCACAATACACTCTTCTTGAGAGTCGTTATGATTACGTCTCTACGGCGAATGTAGACCACTGAGCTTTTGTACTAAAATGGCGTCCCTAGTTGAAATCTACAGCGCACTTACATAATTTCATCGGGACCACCAGCGTAAATTAAAATAATGAATAAACGTTGCTCCACTCTGTATAAGATAATTTGATTCAGAGAATCTATTCTAGATTTAACTAGGTCAGAGTCGGCTAAATTTTGTTACCATTATGAGACAGCCATGAAGCACGCCCAGGGCAGAGGGCAGGGCACCTACTGGTATTTCGGAAGACATAGCAAGAAGGTAATTTTGTAGCGCACTAAATCGTCTGTTTAGATTTATGTTTGTTGAGCTGCGTTTCGTTCAATTTTTCCAACCCCTCTTCTAAGAAATATTTTATATGAAATATCGTTAGGCCAATTATTTAAAAAAAAACATTGCAGTAAATTTAACATATTTTTAACAATGTTACAATAATCAATATAATATTATAATATACCGGGAAAGCCCCCGGAGGAAAACTCTGTGTTGCCTAGACCACGGCCTTGCCCAACACAAGTTATAAATTCGGGCACCGCAGGGAATCGAACCCGAGACCCCAGGATTACAAGGCCAGCGTTCTAACCGCTAGACCACCGTGGCTATATTATAATCTACCACCCTATAATGATATCTGTATTTGTCACAATTAAAATAAATAAACACATTGTGAAATTCGAGCACACTTGAAAAGATATGTGCCACATACGATGACAAGGAAAAGTAAACAACTGGATATAAACAAATCTACATGTAAGTGTGTTTACGGGACACAATGTCAACGTTGTTACTCAGCAGTCAACACGTGTTTTAATCAATTTAATTAACATTAACCTGCATCCTGGTGTAAGACAGCCGATTAATTAGAACCCGTGGCTGCAATGGAGGTTCTTTTCAACGAGACATGTATCCAGATCAGCTGCTACTGCCCTCTTTGTGGCACGAAGCATGCACAGATCTGTACCTGGATGAGTTCCAATTTCAAAATGGAACCAGCGACGAGGAAAACTCTCCTGGACGTGTGATGAATCATGAATCGTCCTCATCCTGATGAACGAAATGCATATATATGAATTGCACAGGGGCACGAACTCAAACTTATTGTGGATTGTTCCTCTGAGAAAAATGTTTTACAGGTCTGCTGTAGTGCACATCCGTGGGTTCAGAATAACTTCTATGTGATGCGTCCATCTGGTCTTGTGGCTTCAGCATGAATCCAACTTCCATAATAAAAAAATAGGTCGAATAGCTTGCACTGTTACAGGTTTCATATAACTTGTGCAGCCAGAAATATTTCCAATATTACACCAATCCTTAACTCATTATAACAAATATCAACACTACGTCACATCACACCGTTGATAACACGAATGAACGTCATTTTATGAAACTGCCCTAGCAAATCTTGGAACCGCAATTCACTCTAATTACGATCTGCAGAATTGCCACACAAATTTTACCTTTCATTAAAGACCTCTCCACGTCTTTTGCATTCCCTTCCATCTTCTGTTTCTATCCATACTTATTTTCTCCCGGAACTTTTAAAAAACGCTTTTTAGATACGTTATGTCCGTCTGTTCTGAAGGGAAAGCACCTAAAGAACCCAATTTATAAGAAACTCGAAAAAAAATACAGTCTTACCTCATATGTGCACTCAACATTGTCCAGCCATTTTGATTTTGGTCCAGTCGAGTTTATTTAAAGGACAACTTAAAGGATCAAAGAAAATGTTACATAAGCTATATTTGATGAGCCTACTGATAGCTTTTGTTGAATGTTGATGTACACTTCTATTACTACAGTGTTGCTATTTGTAAGTTATATTAGTTTTAATTTAGTTTAGTAGCCGATTTATTGAAGCTTCGGAATTACATTTTACGTTGATATATAAGATGTATTAGAGGTTTTTTTTGGCACAAATTGAAAAATGCTGATTAAATATTAAATACACTTCTGTTACAGGTGTAAGTGTCATTTTCGTGGTTCGATTGAAAGTCCATCTTACTTAAGCGGCTATATTCATTATTTACCATAACTCTAATGCAATCTAAGTGGGAAAAAATCTTGGTAAATGGTTCAGGTACACACAAAATAAAAACATTTGAGTTTTACGCAATAATTTTGTAACCATTACTGATATATAATCAACAACAAAAAATACGTATTAAAACGAAGTGGGCGTCATTAAAAGTTTTTATCTAGTTGCTACCGTCACTATACCACATAAATAATGTCTCCTCGACTTGTAACGCACTGCAAACAGACCTGGTCAGCAGACAGCCGACATGAGCACACACAGATTTTTAGAAGCTCTTTTAGGGTACGCACTGCAAACAGACCTGGTCAGCAGAGAGCCGACATGAGCACACACAGATTTTAGAAGCTCTTTTAGGGTGTATCTGCCCGTTCTTTAAGACTTCTCCTTTCTTCATTATGTCCTTTCCCATTTTAATTTCTTCTCTTTTCCTTCATTCTCCCACATTCTCGTTCCTCACTGTTCTATTCTTCCTGCTTGTACCCCATACGCTCCCTGCATCCCTGATCCTCTGTCTTATTATCCTCGATTTCTTCTTCGCCTTTATTTCTTCGTTATCTTGCCTTATCCTTTATTCTCCTTTCTCGTGTTACGTCTCTTCCTGAATCTCCACTTGCTGTAGGCCTTCCACCCCAGCCGGCAGGTGGCAGCACGTACGTCGCCGACCGCATTCATAAGCTAATCGTGTCCAGAGACACGAGCTGACGCAGAATACGAAAGTAAAGAGTTATCCCTTTATCTCCTTCAACATTTTCCTCCATGACTCCAAAAGTTTCTGAATTATAAACGATTCGATAACCTCGCGTCATTTTAACGTACAGTTCGGTCATGCATAAAGTACAACACGCCAGTCTGTTTAAATAAACATCTAACAGTGACTGTACATTTTCGAGAATAACCAGGAAATATCAGCAAAATAAATAAAAGAGATGATATTAATACTCTAAATAAATCTTTGGAGCTAACGCTATCTTCACATCCAACATTCCAGTATAAAAACTCGTCATCAATAATAATTTTCCGATCAAATTAAAGAACTCCGTAGAATTTTATTTGCTTTTAGTAAGCTGACATTTGGTTTTCACTACACGTTCCGTTAAGACATTGAATTTCAAAATCCTTTGTCAAGAAACACATGACAATCTGATAGGCGTTAAGTAACGTTTAGTTAAAAACTACATCTTCACACAATCTCGACGACTGAATCAAGGTACAGGTCCTGATGATATTTACTCATCTGGTAAAGAAATATTTGGTTTAATTGACCTGAAATTTATAATCTCACCATAAAACCCCGCTATTTTACTATTTTTGAATTCAAAATGAAACTTACATTTACTTTCTGTAAGTCCAATTTTGAACCACGTTGGTCTAGCAGTTAGAACGCTGGCCTTGTAATCCTGGGGTCTCGGGTTAGATTCCCGGCGATGCCCGAATTTATAACTTGTGTTGGGCAAGGCCGTGGTCCAGGCAACACGGAGTTTTCCTCCGTGGCATCCCAACAATTACTCCACTCACACACACAGAAGAAGGCAATGGCAAACCACTACTGGATCATCTGCCAAGAACGTACATGAACAGGTCCCAGTCCGAGAAAAGGATGGAAGGATCCTGTTCATATGGACCTGGCGTCAGACAGAACACTAAATAAATAAAATAAAAGTCCAATTTAAACGTAGTTTTATATTTTACTGCACTAATTAACGTAGATTAACATAAAATGTCCTTGCTCAAAACGTACAACCATAACACATCTGAGAGTAAAGATTCTAAAGCTTCTAGTCCTGCTTTTAAAAGGTCGTGAGGTCACAAAAACAACACTGACGAAGGAAATAAATGACAATTTAGAACACGTATCAGTTCTTGTACATTTGCAGTGTCGCTGCCATTAGATTTTCAATTCGTGATTTCTACTTAAATATGGTTCCAAAAATATGTATTAGGGCCTTGAATATCATATTTGATAAAATGAATCCATGTACGAAATGACAGTACAAAAATCACTTTTACCTCATTATGTCTACAACTTTAAAACTTACGAAAAAAAACTGTATAAAGCAAAAGGATGTGTTTATATTCGCGTAACTTGTCAGAATTGTTTTATTTCTTAAAAATATTTACAGAGCGTTGAGTCAATTACATTCGAGACGCGTGCAAAAAAGAATTAAGTCTTCATATAAGGTTTCAGTCGGTATTTTCCGAATTTAAACAAAACCGGAATTTGTCAACATATTTTAGTATACCTCTCCGATGTCAAATTTAATAAAAATCCATTCAGTGGTTCTCGAGTTGTTACATTCTGATAAATAGACACAATTCTGCCAACTTCCGGTATTAAAATGAGCCCAATCGTGGAAATCCTGCCTTTTGTCCGTAATCGTGGTAACACTGGGTTCAAGGAGTTTCTACTGACAACGAAATAAACTGTATAAATCGTGTGTTCGTATTTTATAAAACGTAGGTAAAGATACTAAAATGTACAACTGTTGTAAGCTTCATACTGATAGATACACGCGATTTAAAATTTAACTTGTTTCACATTTTTCAGGGATGGTTCAATGCGATGATTTACATCTGAAACAAGTTCATTATTTAGTAGTTGGAAAAAAAAAAATGCTGCTAGAGTAAAATTTCCTTATTCGTCTCTTGTCCACAAAAGCGAATAGAAGTGGTTGAAAATCTTCATTCAATGTTACTTCCGCAGAGAACTTCATCATTATGAAGGACTTGGACAGAATATCTACAAAATCTGTTACATAAAAAACTGTGTCTTTAAAGAATCACACTTTGTGCCAGAAAGGTATAAATCTAAGTAGTAACTAAAAACTGCATGAACATCACGCGTTTGTGTATAAACACTACAATAAGTCACTAAAATAATTTATAAAATTCATTCTTATTTTAATATTATCGTTA
>NW_019060597.1:183232-199277 GCF_000696155.1 Zootermopsis nevadensis | reverse complement strand
TCTGGAACCGAACCCGCAATATCTCCGAGGTATTCCCGTATATAAATTTATATCACAATAATAATAAGTTAATAATAATAGTAAATGGTTTTACCGCCACGGTGGTCTAGCGGTTAGAACGCTGGCCTTGTAATCCTGCGGTCTCGGGTTCGATTCCCGGCGGTGCCCGAATTTATAACTTGTGTTGGGCAAGGCCGTGGTCTAGGCAACACGGAGTTTTCCTCCGGGGGCTTCTTCCCCGGTTTCTCCGTGGTATCCCAACAATTACTCCATTCACACACAGAAGAAGGCAATGGCAAACCACTTCCGGATCATCTGCCAAGAACGTATATGAACAGGTCCCAGTCCGAGAAAAGGATGGCAGGATCCTGTTCATATGGACCTGTCGTCAGACAGAACACTAAATAAATAATAAAATGGTTTTATAGATTATGAAATAGCGAGACAAGCGAGGCGTTCCTTCGTACAAGTCAACTGTACTAGTGTTTTACGTTGCTGAAGACGCGACCAAATTCGTTACTGTCAGAAGTGGTAGTCCGCCATCTTATCAGGCTTGTTAAGTAAGTGAGAGACATCGTAGGCGCTGGACAGCGAGTGTCACGCTGTCGCCACTGATGTCTGTTACATCCTCATCTCAAATCCTCACCCCTTCTGACACCAAACTCCCTTATCGAGGGGTGTGTTTTTGTAACAATCCTCAGAAGAACTTGCCGCTTTGAGGAAGTTTGTCGCCAACTTTTTTATATTCAGATTTTTATTAAAAACTTTTTTTGTTAAATAATAAGAAACTTGAAGGGCTGGCATCCTAACATGAACCCACCACAAAGACCGAAAGCACAGAGTGTTTCAGAAGTTGTATAACTTTACATATGGCCGCGAATTTATGTTCTTTGACTAGTTTCGGCACTGAAATTAGGAAATAAATAAATTTATGATTTAGAATGTCCAAGTCTATTTATCTCACAAGCACTTAATCATCTACATTCTAGTCCATAAATCTGAAATATATGGTTTTGCGAGTGGATTGGACAAATCCCAGTTTGTATTTAGTGAACACGCTTTCGAGCTGATATATTACTGCAGAGTTATTAATTTACTTAAATAATTAATGCTAAGTTGAGCAGAATATAGGGCTGAAAGTGTACACAGAGTAATATCAGCATGACTTAAGTAACTGAACGACGTTTCATCAGTCCATTAAAAGAACATCACTTCCTCTATTGATAAATTTCATCGCGGGATAGATTCAAACTTATTCTGGTTTTAAATAATGACGCGGGGGGTGATTAATAAATAATGAATTAGAACGGACGAGAAATGAATCGGTGGTGACCTAATCTGAAGTGCCATATTAACATTTAATTGGGACTGAATAAAACTACGATATAATTTTTATTTTAGCGGATCTCTGGGCCAGAGATTTGAACTCAGGGACTCACATACACCAAGCACGTATGCTAACCATTCAATCGTAACATTCTGTGATAAGTTTGAACATCAACACGCTAATACAAAAAATAATTTAACCGAATTTTACCAAATCTTTTACAGACGCAAATGTATTTTTCAAAAAAATATATGATAATCACATTGTTTAAAAATGGTTTCTTTTTATATGTGGAATACCGTTTTGAAAACCACATACATGTGGCAGTCCAAGAATGCGATCTCATAGATATCCAAAGTAAGTAAAAATACAAAATAAAAAAATATAGCCCCGAAAATTCATCACCATATCTGAAGCGTATACAGGATGTTGGAATAAACCTCTACTCTTAACCCCGAGACTAATCACGAATGTTACTAGAACTGCGAAAGGTATGAAAATTTACAAGAGTTTATTATAAATACATGTATTTGGTATCGTTAATACAGTAGATTCTTGTTAAATGGACCATCGTTTAATCGGGATAGCCGTTTATTTGAAACAAATCTTAAAGAACAAACCTTTTTAACTCTTTACGTGGAACTTCGCATAATTGAGCCAATGTTCTAGACCCGATGTGTCCCAATTAACCGGAATCCAATGTAATAAAATTCTAAAATTTCAGTCTTAATTACACTTCATTCACTCTTTATTAATGATGTTAAATGTTGCTATCATGTACACATGTCACCTGAGATATCAATATTCTGAAGAAAATTACATAACCTTAAAATCTGCCTAAAATGATTCCCAGGCATATGAGTCGCATACAGCCCAAAGCAAATATTAAATCAATACAGCAGTCTAATAGTAAAAATATCTGATTCAATATACATGCGTCCACAGTAACAATATCTGAATAAATATGACGCAAAATGAATTTTGAGGTAATTGTCAGAAGAGGTCCTCAAGGAAATTACACATCCTACGTAAAACGATTCTCTGGCATACGAGGCCTAAACACGAAACTGCACCCAAAACAACTCGCCCAGTAAACTCGACCCAATGGACAGCTTTAACTCGTACAGCTTGTCCCCAGCTTGCTTTACCACGACGTCCAGGACAGCGCGAGCTGGCAGATCTACTTACCAGCGACAGAGAATAATTTCAGGAACTAACACACACTTCTTGCAGCAGAGAGAGACAGTCATAAAGCGTGGGAAGTAGGAAGGCGAATGACACGAGATTCATTACTGCAAAACATACTAAACGTTGAGGGGGGGGGGGGGTAAACGAGAAATTCCAAAAGATGGCGTTACAAGACTTACTTTTAAACCACCGATATTCCACTGGGCTTACTTCTAGATCTCCCAAGATTTTTTTTCCTTCCTTCATTTGGCAAAATGATCATATTATGAAGTCCTGCATGAAGCAGTTTCTCCCTTATGGTATTATTTCCTTCTTGTTAGTCCATGTCCTCTGTTGTGTGAGTTCTTCCGTCATTACAAAAGTTTTGAACCAATACAAAACATTTGATACTATTAGAACGTACTGTTCTCTCCTAGATCTGTTTATTTTATAAATAAAAATGTTTAAAATGTGTGCAATCTGTCGGTGTAGTTAACCCTATAAAGCCGAATGGTACCTATATGTACCAGTTACTTTAACAATCAATAACTCTGCATTAGGTGGGTTTTAAAATTATTCTCAGCAAAAACAGGAATTATTTACTTACACGACCTTTTATATGAAGAAGAGATGAGTTTTCTTTGCGGTACGGACTAAAATCTTAGATATGATTTAGTCAAATTTCGGCTCAAAAGGTTAATTTGTTAGACGCGCGCTTAAATACTATTTGAAACAATCCTAAGGCCCCACTTTGGTAACTTTTTAAATTCCCTGTTATTAATAATCCAAATATGGCGGGCGAGCGAATTTGAGACGTTGCAATAACAACAGAGCCATGCAGGGTGAATTACTGTTCTTTGGTAACAACTCTGAGAAATATAGAGCAGCCACTTTTAGAAGTATAGAAAATATTAGCACACCTTGTCGCGAAATGTTCAGTTCCATAGAAGTAATTCACTAAGAGTCGTAACTTGGCAGGGAAATTTGTATTTAATCCTAGTATGAGTAATATTATAAAACATACGGTTTAAACCTTCGTGACTTTAAAATACGCGTAAAAAAAGAGAATGGGAAGTGTTTTTTGATGGTTTTAATATCAACTCAACTGCTCAGTCTTTATTCAACTGTAGAGAAATTAAGTAACAAATATGTTTCAAAACTTAAAAATCCGTACACTACCTGACATAATTCAACCAGATGTTTGTTAGTTATCCTGTGTAAAATAACATTCTTCTTGACATGTTAATATGTTTACCAATAATGATTACAGAACATGTAATTCTATGATTAACAAAGTATTGGGCACAGAAGGGCTACACAGAAAACAGAACAACACAACACAGTGACAGCAGCGCCTTCCTATCAATAATTAACTAACTAACTAAATAGATGGCTTAGGGAAACAGAAGGTTCATCACTGAATTAACCAACGCCCTCCATCGGTACCTGTCCTGGGCTAACAAAATTTTCCTAACAATAACGACGTAAAAACACATTAAAGTAACCAAGTTCAAAATGCAGCAGCAGCAAACAAACAAGTCGACTGACAAAAGGAAAAAAAAATACTGCTCTGTTAGGTCTGAACAAGTCGACTGACAAAAGGAAAAAAAATACTGCTCTTTTAGGTCTCCACAGAGTTCACACACAACCTGCTATGTAATTTAACCTATAGTTGGCTACACCCATAATCCACAACACAAGAAATACTTATCGAAACAAATAGTATTAAAATTACGACTTACTTCTAAAATCTTCACTGGATATCTTTTTCAATACACCGATCACAAATCTCAGGCCTCAAAAGTTAACAAACTGTGATTAAAATCGTAACAGAAACACCAGAAGAAACACTTTTGCACACAAGCCTTGAACACCACGTCCTGTCAACACGCCATCTTCCTACAGTGTTGAGTACCAACATGATCAACTTCACAAGGCGAAATTCAAGTAATGTCAAGAATATATTTGTCAGTAACAGATACATAATTTCACCCATCTATTCCATTTTAGGCTGGCCTTATCCTGCTTCGCATTACTGATACCTATATTTTAATACATGCTTTTGTTTCACAGAATACAACAACTTCTACTGACACCAGCGAGCTTCAGCGCGTTCGGCTGTAGTTTGTAACCCTGAATTACAACTCTCTTCTAGTCCTCAAATTCGTTACAGTTACGAGCATGCTAGAACACGAGATTCCCGAAGCTTGTGCAAGAGATGGCATCACTCACATGCTCTTTCGTGGGAAATGTTTACTATTTATATATATTCTATTCTTCCTCATTCGAAGCGGTTGGCATTCGCGTTCCTTCGCCTAATATTTATGCTTTTCCTTTGTTTACTGTTACTGCTTCAAGCAGGAATAGTTCCTCTGCTAAACATGGATCAGCCACAAATACTGTGGGCGATGATGTTCACATTGTATGTAAACATTTCGTTATGCTTACGTATATTTTTAAGCGACTTTATGTGGAAACAGCGTTTTTTAATTAGTTTTCCTTTCTGTTGTATTTAACTGCATTTTATTGCTATTTTGGTTTCATTAATGTTTTATCGATCTATTACTGACTATTTGACTGTTGATGCAAGCAACCTAAAATAAATAAATAAATTATGATATCTCATTTTACGCCATTCTACACGGCATATGTCCATGAGTCAGGGCATGACCTTAATCCTGATGCTCGTCAAATATTACCACAGGAAAGAAAAATACATTTACAATTAACCAAGTGCTACATAATTAATTTAAAATAAATTTCCAGAAGTTACATTATTATTGTTGTTGCTGTTAATATTATTATTGTCTTCGTCGTTGTCAGTGATCTCTGGCGTTCCAGAGGGCTCTGTTTTGGGGCCTCTCCTTTTCATTCTATTCAATGATGTAAGTAATCACTCTAGGTATCTTCTTTTTGCTGATGATATAAAAAAATTTCCTAACGACTATTATCGTCTTCAATCTGACAACGATTCTGTACAACGTTGGTGCACTGCTAAATTCGTGAAACTCAAAATTGTAAAACCATAGTAATTTCCTTTTAAAGAAAAACTATTACATTGGTGTACGGTTATAAACTCTGTCAGTCTTCTGTAACGTAAAGTAAAGTTTGTCCCACTATACGCCATGTAGGCGCTTGGGGGGAGAGGAGGTATAGCTTCTCTCTTCCTTGACCAGGTACCCATTGTAGAGGAGGCTGGGTGGCCCCCAGAGCCGGTCTGGACGCAGAGGCTAGAGGAAAAAAAAAAAAATCCTCTGCCCCCGTTGGGGATCGAACCCCGGTCGTCCAGCCCGTAACTAGTCACTATACTGACTGAGCTATCCCGGCTTATCAGTCATCTGTAACAGGTACTTAATCTATTGAAGACCTAGGAACAGAAATTGACTCTTTCAACAAGCATGTTACGTGTTTTCACAGTGTATTAAGTTGTTGGGTCTTGTTCGCACATTAACCTTTCCATTCTATCCTCTTGACTGCCTCCGTACGTTATATTTAGCCTTAGTTAGATCAAAGCTCGAGTACGCCTCTGTCTTTTGGAATTCTGTTACGTCCACTAAAGCCAACAAACTGGAACTCATCCAGCAGAAGTTTGCAGCCCTTTGCTATGATCGTTTCCTTCATGTTAATGGACAGTATTTAAAATTCAAAATCTTAACGTAAGAGCATTTGATGCACTGTTCCTTGTCCAAGTTCACCGTAGTTTAAAATACTGCCCTTCCCTTCTAGAAGCTGCCGGTCTCCGTATTCCTGCTCGGAATCTGCGAGATTTTTCTATGTTCAGTTACAGCCCTTGAATTAACAACAGACCCTTTTGTTAGATGCTCATCAGCTGCTGATGTCGTCTGCAGGGACTTCGATATATTTGAAAGGAAAATTGTTTCCCTTAATCACGTTCTATAATATCTGTATTAATATCCGCATAATATATATTAATTACATTAAGTGTAGAAGTTTCCTTTATGTATAAATTTCCTCTACAATACGTAATTTTAGATAATCTCTTTTTTGTTACAATTCTGTATTTATTATCGTGTTCTTGTGTTGTATCTGTAATTGGCCTTCTGGCTCCTAATGCAGCACAGTAATAATAAGGAACTGAATTATTATTTGCCGTTTCTTGCTACAGTAGATTTGCTGAGGGCGTACATTGCCTATAAATATGTACGGACTTCTAGGAAGACTGAATCATATAACACTATTCCAGGAGGATATGTCTAAATATACCTTTAATTCTAGTAGATTTAAAATAAATAATTGACATTGATATTTTTAACAAGGACTTTATTTCGCTAATGGACTTTTCATAACATTGCTCGTACTTGGGCTACCTTTGCGTGTCTTTATCCACACGCTGTGGGCTTCATATTACAAATTTTACCGTATTCCTTATTTGTTTTTAGTTATATTTTTTATATACTGAGGCATTTGTATATTATTATGTGTTTTTTCTACGAGTATAGCCACGGTGGTCTAGCCTTGTAATCCTGGGGTCCCGGGTTCAATTCCCGGCGGTGCTCAGATTTATAACTTGTGTTGGGCAAGGCCGTGGTCTAGGCATCACGGAGTTTTCCTCCGTGGCATCCCAACAATTACTCCATTCACACACAGAAGAAGGCAATGGCAAACCACTTCTGGATCATCTGCCAAGAACGTATATGAACAGGTCCCAGTCCGAGAAAAGGATGGAAGGATCGTGTTCATATGGACCTGTCGTCAGATAGAACACTAAATAAATATAAAATTTTCTACGACGTGCATGAAATAAACGCATATAAGGTCTGTCTATCAGTCCGTATGATTCAACTTCAGAACCGCTAGGAGGTTGAAATTTGGTATGAATGTTATGCCATTGGGGACTACCCTAAAATCATAATTTTCAGCTTTCTACAATCATTAAATTCAACATGGCTGACAAGCAAACTTGTGAGGTGGACTGATAGATACTAGTGCCAGTTAAATGGAGTCATGCAGTGATGTATAATTATATGTTTTCGGAAAATACTAGAATTTGATATGATAATTCTTTATACAACGTAAAATAATATGGCGTCTGCTTGTCATCTAGAAACACCGGAGATGGTTAGCAAAGTTGGCTGCAGTTCCAGAAATGTTGACTATAAAAACCGTTAAACTTTCGGTATTGATTTTGAAGAATGTACGATCATTAATATTCATATTGCAATTCCTATAACTCGGGACAGAAAGTTGGAAGCGATGAACAGTGTGGGGGGAAATTCATAAGGGCGATGTTAGAGACAGCATGTACCTCTGAAATGTCGGTAAACTTCTACCAGGCCCAAGAACCCAGAAGACAGTCATCTTCAAACTCACCGCCGTGAAAACTTAAAATCCTACACCCACAGAATGTCTTCAATAAGCTTAGGCTACAGAACAGAAAGTGTGACGTCTCGTCTTAACAGAAAACACATAAGAACCTACAAAGCTTAGTGACGGTGGTCTAGCGGTTAGAACGCTGGCCTTGTAATCCTGGGGTCTCGGGTTTGATTCCCGGCGGTGCCCGAATTTATAACTTGTTTTGGGCAAGGCCGTGGTCTAGGCAACACGGAGTTTTCCTCCGGGGGCTTCCCTGGTTTCTCCGTGGCATCCCAACAATTACTCCATTCACACACAGAAGAAGGCAATGGCAAACCACTTCTGGATCATCTGCCAAGAACGTATATGAACAGGTCCCAGTCCGAGAAAAGGATGGAAGGATCCTGTTCATATGGACCTGTCGTCAGACAGAACACTAAATAAATAAGAATAAATATAAATATTAAAACTTATTTGCGAAAAGGCCTTTATGGTTGGATGTCTAGACGTATGGATTGATCCAAAAATAAATGGATATACTAAAACATGGATGAATGACTGATACCGAAATGCATTCACTGGCTGATACGTAGATAGACGAATATATGGACGGACAAATGGGCTATGCTAAAAGATCTACAGACACATGAATTGACGGAAGGACACGGAAAAGATTATATAAGGCACCGTTTTTTTTAAAAAAAATCATATATAATGATAAAAAGAAAATAAATTCAACTGTGAACGTAATTCCTTAACACCCAGTACGGGTTCTTTTAAAGCCACTATACAGGGCACGAAACGTGATCGCTATATGTTTCAACATTTTCCTTTTATGTGAGTAAAGTTTCTTCAGCTTGTTTTAACCCCTTAAAATAATTGTACATGCAGCACTGAAAATAATGTAGCTTATATCCCAAAACTTAAAGACTTAATTTAAAAGCCGTATCAACCAGGTTTATGGCATCACGATTTCCTTAAATTCTCAAGGCTTGCACTAAACTTTATCTTTATCTCCACCCTTATTCTTATTATAGTGCCTCTCGAAGCGTGACGTCATCTAATACCATATTCAAACGCTTTCTTTAAACGAACCCTACTTTTTCAGACATATTTCCAAACTCCAAACAGAGAACAATGAGTGTACATTAAGAAGCCAATTGCATGCTATTAGTGTACAGTCTGGTACACAGCCAACGTGGAACTCGTGATATACAGTCTACAGTCAGGCGGCTTCTAAAAGGACTGAGATCCAGCTGTTTATCAGCAGAACTCCTTTGCGCTGATTGGTCACTCATAAACAGCAGAACGCGACTCAGTCGTCAGTTCTACTGAAAACACTACAGTGACCAGAGACGCTTTCAGTTTTATTGAATTCCACGTGTACAATAAAGTGTCGAAATGCTGGCTCGTAAAATCACGGCTGTTGGTCGTGAGTTCCAGACTGATTGCTGCCGAGATATCGATACTCGAAGCTAAAATAAAGTTGCAGTACAAACTGACTTCACATTTCAATGTACTGTTACCTGATAATTCAACTTCATTAACAGAAAACAGAAATAAGCAGTCGGACTAATTTTTTTATCAACAACTACTTCGCAAGTTGTGGTCAAATCGCCCTGTTTACGGATTACTGGAGTTATGTTCTTAATCATGATTAAAAAAGTGCAAGAATGATCTTTCTGCTTCACACAATTTTAAGTATATACATGAATTTTAAAAATGCACATATTAAAGTACAAAATCAAAAGGAAGGTTGGTAAGATTTAAAATTTTCACCGTACATGAATGTTTTAAAATCTCAGGTTATCAGCAGCGTCAATATTGATGGCCTGACAGAATTTTATAACAAAGGGAAGGTAGTGTTTCCGCTAACTTCTTAATTATAAAACATTTTATAGCGTGGTTACTCAACATAATTCGGGCATCTGTCTTTCCACTGTTTCATGACTCGTTACTCCATGATTTGACCAAGAACAGACATACCACCTGTCCTAAAAACAACGAAAATTTTATAAATACAGACGTAAAATAAAATTGTTAGTATCTTTATGATATAAATAAGGCTTCGTTGCCTTTATCTTTTTATATGAGGGCATGGCGGTCAAAATTCGAACGTAAGATTAATCCGGCAATAATTCTATTTCAATTTCATAGATTCCCCGAGTTTTACGATTACAATTTTAGGATCCTTCCGTGCAATATAATTAACTAATTAATTAACTCCAAGAAAGAGTTTACGTCTTGAGAAACTGACAGTACTCCAGATAATGAAAAAATTATCCGCGTATTATAGAACTCAAAGTTTCATTATCATATTCACAAAAATCCTACTCCAAATGCCATATACTATTCCTTTTTAACGTTTCGTAACATGGCAGCCTTTTCAGATGGGAAGTTGGATTTCGTCCTCCCAACCCCCAAGCCGATGCGCTCCCCTTGTCGGTTGTCCACGACCGCTTATTCAACCTAACGCCAGTTCACTCCACATCTGAAAGCATTTTCTTCCGTCCATAACCTGAGTACACGCGTTTACACGGCCTTGGAATACACAGCATTCAAATTTATATCAGTAACATCGCTAGCCGGAAGCGATACCTTAAACTGAGGCCCTGCACGGTAAGCCGGAGTGCCACAGCCACTGTTGCAATAACGATCATGTATCACAGACAGACGTGGCGGCAAATTGCAGCCACCTTCATTTCACGCTACCTCACAGACACTTGTTAGTTCAGTATGTTTGGTGAGAAGAGGGCTTGGTTTCCCTCCTGTCTCTTTCATTCTTCCTTTCTTTTTATATTAGTCATGACATCTAATGGCATTTTCTCAAAGCTAGAATAACGCGAGACACTATGGTCACGACACGTATTATATTGGAAGTTGTCGTCCGAGGTATTCAGTATTTGTGTATATAAATACGAAGTAGATTGAAAAAATTAAGGATCATATTTTGACATTTTCGTCATTTGTCTGGAAAATCTGCCTAAGATTGATAATTCTGTAGTTAAAGGTCAAACGGGAATACGAGGTGCGATCGGAAAGTTTCTAGACTGCGCCTATAAAAACCCGTACACTTATCTCAGGTATTAAATTCATCCATCACCCTCGAAGTAGTTCCCCTGGGAGTGAACACAACGATCGTATGTGTTATAGACCTATAGTCTAAAATGTGGTAATTATTAACACATTTTATGTATGTATAAATATGTGCAGGTAAGCTATTGCAGTCTGTTGGGTGCGACAGGCGGACCACGGGATGAGAAGTCTCAGCTACATGCATGGAATTGTAATGCCAAAGCGAACGTGTAGAGTCAAACCACTCGTGTGTATACGTATTTTGTAATAACACTACTGCAGAATAAAGAAAGAAAACAAAATTGAGAATGATCTCGGGGGATTTCGCTAGGAAGTAGAAACTGTATAAAATTGTAATATCAGCGTACTTACTTCAAGCAAGACTACAGATGCTGCCAATTACAAGACGAAAGCTTACCTGGAAAGAAAAGAAATACGATTTACAGTAATACGAAGTAGATGCGATGTTACAATATCGTTCAAAGTACAACCCAGTAATTGTTTGTGAAGTCTAACATTAAAAATTGTGGTAACTAGGTTCTGTTAAGCGCAGTTGTAAGTTAGTATTCCGAAGTAAGAACTGAATCCACTTAACAGCTTTTCGAGTCGCGGTGCTTCCTTCTTAAGAAAGAAAAGTAAAAGGCTTCTAGTTAATTTACATTTCCATGAGAACAAAGTTCAATTGTTGGGGATCTGAAGTGCCTGAGGCTGTCAAGAGAAGAATAGGTTTTCACTGTTCTTGGTATTGAACACCAAATTCATTGTTGTTTAATTTTAACCGTCTAATCACAATAAAATATTTTATTAAATATTAAAATATTATTACTATAATTAACATTTAATATTTAAAATATTTAAAATATATTAAAATATAATTAAAATGATGCTCTTTTCTATCGAAATGTTCGATTTACAATTTCATTGAAAACCGAAACATGTCGTGAAAAAGATGATGCTCTAATTGTAAATCGAACATTTCGATAGAAAAGAGCATCATTTTAATTATATTTTAATATATTTTAAATATTTTAAATATTAAATGTTAATTATAGTAATAATATTTTAATATTTAATAAAATATTTTATTGTGATTAGACGGTTAAAATTAAACAACAATGAATTTGGTGTTCAATACCAAGAACAGTGAAAACCTATTCTTCTCTTGACAGCCTCAGGCACTTCAGATCCCCAACAATTGAACTTTGTTCTCATGGAAATGTAAATTAACTAGAAGCCTTTTACTTTTCTTTCTTAAGAAGGAAGCACCGCGACTCGAAAAGCTGTTAAGTGGATTCAGTTCTTACTTCGGAATACTAACTTACAACTGCGCTTAACAGAACCTAGTTACCACAATTTTTAATGTTAGACTTCACAAACAATTACTGGGTTGTACTTTGAACGATATTGTAACATCGCATCTACTTCGTATTACTGTAAATCGTATTTCTTTTCTTTTTTTTAGTGTTCTGTCTGACGACAGGTCCATATGAACAGGATCCTTCCATCCTTTTCTCGGATTGGGACCTGTTCATATACGTTCTTGGCAGATGATCCAGAAGTGGTTTGCCATTGCCTTCTTCTGTGTGAGTGTGAATGGAGTAATTGTTGGGATGCCACGGAGAAACCGGGGAAGCCCCCGAGGAAAACTCCGTGTTGCCTAGACCACGGCCTTGCCCAACACTTGTTATAAATTCGGGCACCACCGGGAATCGAACCCGGGACCCCAGGATTACAAGTCTAGGGTTCTAACCGCTACACCACCGTGGCGGCAAGTAATTTATACAGTGAGATTATAAAAGCGGATGGACTGAGGTTGTGCTCCAGGGGTTTAATCCCCGACAATGACGTGACTGTTCTCAAAATCATCTACTCGCCAAATGATCCCTTGCATGGATAAATATATAAATCGTATTTAACTTACGAAGAAATCGTACGTCATAACCTGGAGTGGGCGGAGGACCCGCTTTGCTACGAAGGCTGTCGTAAAGCGAGAAAGTTCCAGAGGACATCATTTCCGGGAGTAGTATAAAAGAAATGCAAGCTTTTCACGGGTCACAAAACTTTAGCTTTTTCTATTCGACTTCGTATTTTACGGGATTGCTTTCTCGTGATACTTGATCCTGTCTTCTTCAACCTACGATCTGCAGTTGTTCGTCCTGGAGAGCCGACGACAAAGTCACTCCCTGGAACTATTACTAACGGTTAGATGGGACATGGCGATGTATTGTGAATCTAAAGCAATTTGGAAGGTACGTCATGCCTTGAGTACACAACTTTACAGAAGAAATTCTCCATTATTAAACTGGAGCTCTGATTGGTTTAGCTAACTTTTATCCTTCTATGTCCAAAAATTTAAAACCAGCCTTCACTAAGTGAGATTTAAGGTTCTCACGGCAGCGAGTATGAAGATGACTGTCTTCTAGAATGGTTTAGTCTGGTAGAAATTGACCGACGTTTCAGATGTAATTAATGCTTCCATCAATGCAATGCACTGACTTCAAAGATATAAAATCCAAGTAATAAATTGTTATAGGCCTCAGTAACCACTTTCGAATTCTCACGTGTAAAGTAAAATACGTCTCTTCTTTGTTATTATACATATAGAAGTAAGGCGGTATTTTATCTTTAGTAATTATAATTCGTAACATACACATTTATGTTTGTTGGCTCTCATTATTTATAACAAACTCTGACTGGGCTATATGCTAGTCCACAGTTAACATTACTTAATAGGTGTTCGTACTTAAACCGAATTCATTAAAATTAATTTCAGTTTCATATAACTCTCATCCTTGTAAGACAATTAATCCCATTAAATTTGTAAAAATGAATTTAATTCTGATGCACCGTCTGCTCTATTCACCGATGAATAGAATGCAATGTGTAGAAGGTTTCTGAAATAGGAAATTTTTCTCTATTTCTTAACATAAGCATGAATTTACACACTTAATTTCTTATTTTATATTTTCATATGTTGAATAGTATAAATATAAAGAGCGAGAAAAATACTGAGGGTACGTTCCTAAAGAAACGTTAAGTCCGTCAGCCGATTTACATGTCGATTCAGCAGGTATAAAGCGGTTAACGAACGTCATGCAAGATTGCACGTCATCAAGATGATTCCACTGTCATTTAATAAGTAACCGGTAGCAACAGACGCTCTTGAAATTTACATCTGCATATATTTTCTAGCACCCACTTTGCTGAGCCCATTTCAAATTTTCTACGCCCCTAACATGACCTCCGTTGCCCCCCATTAAACACAGACATCACCCAGTCTTCGGCAGTATCACTTTCGGCTGATAAAAACCATCAGCCACTCTTTATGGATTTTCACACCCATAGGATGTGTTAAAAAAGAGTTACTATTTGTAATATAAAGTGTAGATCACAGAAAGAGTAAACAATTTGTGCCCCTCTGGTTCAAAAATTTGATACAGAATTGCCGGATGTATAAAATGAAAGTCCTCTTGTCACGGAACGGAGAAAATTTACCGGAAGTCTCAAGCGCCATGAAAATGGGATGCAAGATGTTATAACTGATAAACAACTACAAAAAAGTTGCATATAAGAAATTATGATTAAGTTTTAAGTTTATATAATTGTAATTTTTACACACCTGAAGATGGTTCATCTAAGAACCGAAACATGTAGTGAGAAAGTGATGTTCCAAATGTAAATCGAATGTTTCGATAAGGAGCATCACATGGTATTTTAATTATCTTAATTTTAAATTTTAAATTGTGATTAGACGGACAAGATTAATTAATTAAGTGTTATATTTTGTAAAACCCAAATTTATTCTCTCTAAATGAACTTTTATATGAAGCAAATTACACGAAGTAAATCACTATATCTTTGCCCAATTGGCTGTTAAATAGCTTGCACCGCCTTGTGGACTTGTAGGAACAAACCAACGTTTCGGAAGCACACAATGCTTCCATGTTCAGGGCTAGAGATAGAATAGCGACTTTCGATGACTGGAGATACAAAGAAGAAGCATTTGCCCTGGAAATATAATAAACTGCTAACTTTATGTGAAAATAAGACTGAAGAAGTATTCTATGTAATCTTCCTTCTGTTGACAATGCACGAGACAGCGAACCACAGTCGATCTGGACGCAATGGTAATATCGTTACTTAAAGAAGAAGATGAACGCTTTAAAGAATTACGGATAAATTGTATTATAGGCCAATAAAGAGTCCTAGTAGAAGCCTAAAAGTAGATAAGGCTTAACATATGAATATTACACGAAATGAAGTTGAGATTTCAGGTTCTGGCGGCTGAGAGTTTTGAAATTACTGTCTTCTGTGTTGTTGCAGTTTCGTTAATGAAGATTTGCATATATTATGAAATGCAATCGCAAATACAGCTGAAACGGAACTGATGAAATACCAGTCAAAGAAACCTAATTTCATTTGATCGGGTTCGCCACACCAAAGGTAAAAGTTGTATCCGTCACCATCAGCAGCAGACCTTCCACGTAAATTTTCTGAGGTTACTTAAACAAAGTCAATCTACTCCAGAACATGTACGTACTCACTTTCCAGAAGCCGGGTGTGTTGCTGCTTTGATGACACATGACACAATATTTGTTTTCCAAATTCACTGCGGTTCATTTTACGGCAATGATGGATTGTAAACCTGCCAAACTGCCCAAGAAGTGTCTGGCTGCTTGGAAACCAGCAGTGACTCACTTGTAACACTAAACCGCAGTTATAAATTCTCGTCTGTAATGAAAGGAAATCAAATATGTAGTCACTGGAGCCATTGATAGCACAGCAAAATAATTCTTCAAGGCCAGAGTGATTCGAGTGAAAGGAGATTAATTTCCTAAATCAATTAATACACGACATTTTTATAATTTCAAGCATGTTTACAATGCTCGGATTGTATAGGATAACTATAACAGACTGATCCCATACAAGAATCTTTAGAAAAGATGAACACTAGTCAGTTCAAACACGGCAATACTTCCAGACGGTCGTAACTCCTCCACTACTTTATTTCTGGTATGTTTCAAAATTAAATTTACTAATATATTATTTTATTTTCTATTTCTAATTCATTAATATTCATTTATTCTTTATATTATTTACTTTACAGGCTGATACAAAAAAACAACAACAACAAAACGTTCACCCACACAAAATCATGTTAAA
>NW_019060597.1:160562-182543 GCF_000696155.1 Zootermopsis nevadensis | reverse complement strand
GTGTGTTAATTTTTAAGACTATAGAGTGCATTAGCGTGCAGTACTTCTTACAGCCTCTATCAACAGGCAGATAGCTAATTACTGCGTAAAGTGTTCTTCAAGACGCAAAAGTGCTGGCAGTCCTCGCCTGTCTGCTATCCTATCAACAGGCAGATCGCTAATAACTAAACTGCCCTTTTTGGCCAAAAGTACTTGAGGTCTCCATCATTCTATCAGTATCTACTAGTGTGATCTATCATTCTGTCAGCCCAAGAACTTTCCTGATGCCGTGGTAATGGTTAGTAAGTCCTCAATCATCCATCAAGCTGAATGCGAGGATGCTGGATATTTGGCAAACTATTTTAATAGTCAATATAACTGATAATAAGTTTCAAGGCTGTCAGTCAAACGTCATGTAACCTGTCACTTGTCAACCAAAAGGGTGGTACACATACTATAAGACACGAAACTAGTCAAAGCGGCTGTCACCCAGTGATTCAGCTAACGAAATTCTGCCCTATCCAGTAATTCAACTAACCAACTGTACCTCGATAAATCATTCTGTTAGCTAACCTGTCTCTTTCTCAGTCATTCAGCTAGCCGATCTCTTACCCAGTCATTGAGCTAGGTAGCATGTCTCTCATTCAACAATTAAGCTCGATAAATTTCCCCACCCAATCACTAAGATAGCTAACCTCTCTCTCATTCAGTCATTCAGATAGCTTACCTGACTTATCAAGTAATTCAGCTGACACCTGTCCCTAATCCAGTGATTCGGCTAGCTAACATGTCTCTCGCCCAGTCATTCAGATAACTAACCTGTTTTCCATCCAGTGATTCAGTTGGCTAACCTGACCAGCCATTTAGACAGCTAACCTGTCTCTCAACCAAGTATTCGGCTAGCGAAATTCTAATCCAACTATTTACCCAATTTGTCCCCTCTATAACTTACTATTCTGTTAGTCAACCAATCTGTCTTTGATCTATAATATTGAACAAACACCTAGTGGTTCAACTGGTGTTTCATCTAGTTTTAGAAAAAGCTAGCCAGACTGTCAGCCATGTATAAATCCAGTCATTCAGCCATTCTGTCAACGATACAGTAAGCTAACCAGGAAGATCTCAGTCACCTCGTAGTCCTGCTATGCCGGCGCCATGAACTTTACACAAACCAGACCCAGGCTAGACCAAACAGAGGGTCGCTCACTCGGGTTGCGTCTATCAGCAACGCGATAACCATCCCCGGAATTACAGTGTGATCTGTAACAAATTTACCTCTAACAGCGAGTCGTAGCTTTATACTGTGTATAAAGAATACCCTATGCGGCCAAATTATGTGCCTCAATCGAGCGAAGTAATGAAGTTTTGGTCTGTGATACGGAATTACAAACACTTTACTGCATAAATGTGTGTGGCACACATATTACTACAACGCCTCGTTATTCGAGGAACTCTTTGACGTAGAAGATATTTTAATAAAATAATAATTAGGATTTATTATGTTATAAATTTATATCAGAATATAAATATTTATTTATTTGTGGCGTACTCAACGACTCTGTAAGTAACTCAGACTTTACATCATAGAAATATAAATATCAAGGAAATAAGTAGTAAGATGCTTATTAGATTAAACTGATTCAAACTAGTGTTATTAGTAGGATTAACATTATTATTATTGTACCTTCGGGTTTTATGGGAAGACATTAAGACACGACATTAGTAATGTAGTTAGTTGATTGTTATGATTCTGACCCTAGTCTTGCAATGTCCTACTAAGTATTTTCCTTTCAAAAACGTCGCTTTTTAACTAAATATATATATTTAAATTTTAAATTTTAAAAATTTTAAATTTTAATTTTAACAACAACATTTTAAAAACTAAGTTTGTGTATAGACTGAAATAATAAATAAATATATACTGAATTTTAACACAAACATGACGCATCTAAACTATAAAATCTAAACTATAAAAAAAAATATATACCTGCTCAAATCTGCCTGTTTATACGACGAGAAATATACAGTCCAAGTATGTCAGTAGGGCTTATTTTGTAACCAGATGTCCTTGCTACCTCCATCATCAGGGTGATGCGATTGCATGAAAATGGCAGATTGTGAAATAAATAACTTCTTTGAAAGATTTGATAACTTATCAATCTTTTTTAGACTGTGACTTTGGTCAAACAGAAAGATAGAGACAAGTTTTGAAAACATTGCATGTAAGATTTGTATCACTTTCGGAAGATGAAACATTTAACAAAATATTAATTTAATTAATAAATAATTACAGACATGTAAGATTTGAAACTGGTTCTGGAAACCTTCCAATCGCACCTCGTATGCTGCAAGTGTGGTTCAGTTTACCGTTTACTTCTGAAAATTCCAGTTTTATACGAAGATGAATGTATCGAATAACGTTGGATTGGGCAACAGTTTAATGGCCAGACAAATCCTCCACCTATGTGAGGAAACAGCAAAATATGCAATATTTCAGTAGCAAAATGCTGAATAGATACAAACAAACAATACTATGTTGTTATTCTTTTTTTATCAACATTCTGGTGTTTAAACACGTCAGCATCGCGTTAGTAAAATGCCCACACCAGTTACAAGTTTTCTGGTCTATGTCTGTGGAAAGAAACCTGATAGGGTATTACAAAAAAGTAAACTATATTTTTTTACTGTCACAGATGAGGAGACAACTAGGATTATAAGCCCTGTCTTAGCTACACAACAAGCAAAGACTTGTGTCCGGAATTCACACTGAACGTATAATTACACGAAGCCCCTCTCGGATAGCGCTGGTAATATGATTCTGAGCTTGTTTATACATAACCACTGCAGTGTCAAGTGTACGTAACACTTGATTGAGACAAGACTATGAAAAAAGTGGATGCATTCTTAGAGCTGCTGATGCAATGGAAATCTGTGTGACCAAGTAAGTATTTTTTATTATTTTTTTTTAGTGTTCTGTCTGACGACAGGTCCATATGAACAGGATCCTTCCATCCTTTTCTCGGACTGGGACCTGTTCATATACGTTCTTGGCAGATGATCCAGAAGTGGTTTACCATTGCCTTCTTCTGAGTGTGAATGGAGTAATTGTTGGGATGCCAATGAGGAAAACTCCGTGTTGCCTAGGCCACGGCCTTGCCCAACACAAGTTATAAATTCGGGCACCACCGGGAATCGAACCCGAGACCCCAGGATTACAAGGCCAGCGTTCTAACCGCTAGACCACCGTGGCAATTTCGCCACAGTACATGATTTATAATCATTTTCGTCATTTGAAAATATATAATCTACGTAATACATACAGTGTCGTTAAATGAACAAAGATATACAGACGGCCTTGGAGTGACTGAATTTAGATGCAGGACTTAAAAACGCTCTTATAACCAGCCATCGGTCTGCTGTTCTATCCCCGGGCTGAGATTTTAACATCTCCCTTCATCCATTACCAATGCAAGTGAAGAATCTAAGACTTTAATTTCTTTCGTCTGAAAATTTTAAATCACATACAAGAATAATTGTGCATAATTTGAGATTCTCACGGCAGTGAAGATTACAATGTTCTTATGGGTTATGCTCGTATGTAGATACTAACGTTACAGAGATACATAATGTGTCCATCTTCAGGGCTGCATAATATACGGTGTCACAACCCGGAAGACAACAGTCTGGATATAAGAAATTAATTTTTAATTCCAGTTTTGGAATTTATTAAACTGAACAAACTTATAATTAAATAATTATAAAAAAAAATGTCATTGTAATGGTTTGTGCTTTCCGTAAATACTAATAGTAGGCCTACAACGTTACAGAATGCATATAAGAACAGAAGTTTATGTCAATTTTGTTGTAAAAATGTTTTCGAGGACGCAAAGTGTATCATCTAACTGAAGAATAATTCTGTCTCAAAACCAGTTACGTAAATAACTGCATGGGACATAGTCTTTCTTGGGAAGTCACTCAGTTACTGAATAAATACGTATTTTATAGAACCCGAAATGTAATTCAGAGTAATAGTAAGTAATATTCCTGTTGGTGGTATTAAAAGAACTCTGCAAGTTCCTGAGCCTTGGTCCTCTAGATAAAAGACCACGGCAAACAATTCTCGCTTCTTTGACGTCGTAAGTGTCTTTATCTCTTTCATCACTAGCGAAAGCTTTTCAATACGTCACTCCTTCTGGGAAGAACTTTTGATGTCAACTTTCCTTTAAATCCTTCCATTTGGGCCAACGGAACGTGTACACTAAATTATTGTGCCTAATTTTCGCTATCTTAAAGTGAGACATCATGTCTAACATTCATGTCGTCGCAGTGTTTGTCGTTTGCAATGCTAATATTTTCGTTCACATAATTTTTCTTACGTACATGTCTATCACAATACCGAGAGTAATAGTCACAGTCGTCAATAGACAAGACTCCCGAATACAGATCTTTATTGACTGGCTGGAGTTATGCTATTAAAATTACTGAACATTTACAAAATTCGTATGTTTGATTATAATGTCGTGAGTCTTCTACTGTCTGTTTGGGGTCCAATGTCGTAGCCAAAAGGTTGACAATTCTACTTTGTGTTCTGGAGGCCCTGGGTTTAAATCTCCACCCGAATATCGACTATCATTGATTGAGGCTTTCGTGGTTTTAGACATATATAATTATCAGGACGGACCATATATACAGGGTGATTCAAAAGGTTAGGGCAAAACTGAAGGAGCGTATAGACGGACTCAGAGAGTAGAGCAACTTTCGAATAGGAATCCATGTCCTCCGAAGTTATCCTGAGTTAGTCGAGGCTGTTGAAGGAACAGAAGTCAGATAACTTATCGCTGAAATAATCGTACTTTTCTATTCTCCTAGTAGCTTAATTTTGTTTTTTTTTTATTGATGTACAAGGATTACATTAGAAATTTTACAAACCAAATTATTTCAGTTGTTCTACTCTCTGAGTCCCTCTATACGCTCCTTCAGTTTTGCCCTAACCTTTTGAATCACCCTGTATATATACACGGATACCAAACTGATGATGGTTTATTGGGGGTAAAGGTAGGAAGAGCCCGACACTTTGTCATTTAGGCCTTGGTATAAGGCCGGTGTTAGAAAATGGCCTGTGTGTGTGTACCAGTGTGAGTCCGTAAATAAGTTTAGTGCCTGTGAACCAGTGGCTTGTAAATTGCGAGAACAATGTAATTAACGGTGGCCCTGTAAACGGCCGGTTTGTTAGCATCGACGCACCAGGCGCGAATCGGGTTAATTAAGAAGCCGGCTCAAACAGAATACGGCGTGAGAATGACTCAAGTGCAAGGCGTCGGAACAAGAGACTCATGTGAGGGGTTTAACTGGAGGCGACAACAGATTTGTATGAATTATGGCTGTGACTGTGCCCCGAGCCTCAGACGATCCAATTTTACCTTCTGGCAGCCCAAACTTAATTAAATTTTTATTAATTTTGTAGTTTATTTTTATTTATATTTCGTATTTATAAATTTTTAAATATCAATGGTCATATGTCTGCTGTAATCAAAATCATACAGCATACTTAATAATCTTAATTATACATTTAAATTACTTGTGACTTATCTGTTAGCTTTTCTGGTGATTTAGAGGTTAGTCGTAACTGCCAACAGACTTACGTAAAAATTTGCCCACAAAAGGAAATTCTCTGTTGGATTCTGACGATACCACACGACAGTCACTTTTGCTGGATTGGCTGTCACGAAAAAGTCTATGCATGTAATTATTCAAATAAAAATCTTTTAGTGTTTATTAATAATTCTTTCTACGTTTTCAGAATTCTTTTAAGAATCTCGTCTTCATCATAGTTTAGGGCCTCGCAAAGTCCGAATGCACGTCCTGAAGACATCTATGCTAGCTTTTCGTAGAGGTAAAATAGTTATAGTTGCCGGACCAATATCGACTATCCAGCGAAAAGCTGACAAGCGCAAAGTAGTCCTTTTAAAACTCCATCCCAGGTGATTCTGAGAAGAATAATGTAAACTTTAGCCGGGGTAACATACCCGACGAGATTCAAACCTAGTACCTTCCAAATTGAAAATGAGATTTTTTTGGTTCCAGCACACCGATGGGCTTATTGATGGCTTTGGGAAACTTTCAGGTGCCATAGCAACAGAGAATTTGTTCAACTTTCCAGCGAAGACTCCGTACCATAGAATTTATTTATTTTATTACGAATTTACGTTTTCAGGACGCCTTGTTGGTGTATTTATATTTCAATACCATTATATTTTATTAAAATAGTTTCACGTCAAGACCCCGTCAGTACGTACATAACCTACAAACAGTCCTACATACTTGCATACATACATAACCTAAATTTCGCTCACACACTATCATAGACAAAGCATACAAATACACATACAAACTGTACCTACAGAACTTTGTTATGGAAATATTACGTGCATTGTAATGTGGCTTTCAGTGTTTGCAATAATTGTCCTTGAGCGGAGTGTAATTTTTAACACGTTTAAACACAGAACTGGTCACATGGTAATTATTTAACTCTAAGTAATTGAACTCGATAGAACTATTGTGTTGCAGTACTGTTTAAATTACGGACCAAAATTCTTTTAATGACCTGCCAAAAAATTGTATATCTGTCACTGCTGCGAATCGTTGTGGGTTGAATGACCGGGGTTTGGTTCGCTGTCGGGGCAGGTAGGTAATGTTGAGGTTAAGAATACGTAGCGCATAGTTTCAGTTTTCCATAGTTAAGTGCAGGGATAACTGGAAGTGTCTGTTTTACTTTTCGCGTTTATACAATATATCCATCACTGTCCGTTCCTTGTCAGCACGATGGTGGCAGATCTTCTGTTAAAAGTGATTTTGGCTGTAAACAGACACGGAAGTTAGCTGCGATTATGCGGAATAAAGTATGTTGCCTATTAGGGTTGAATGTGGAGTTAATAATCCGTTATTATAATCTAATCCTTTACCCTAGACTAATGCGAATCTACACGGAGTTGGTTATTGACACTTGGAATGTTATGATTATGAAGCATTGGAAGGAAGTACGTTGAGATGCAGCTTGGATTAAACTGGCTCAGGGCAAGATCCAGAAGCAAACCGCCTTGTGGTCTGCCTTGAAGCTTCGAAGTATAATGCACACTGATTACCAACGAAGAGGATACCCTATTCATATTGCCACAGCGTTGAGAGCTATCGTCAGTGCTGGAGGTAAATTTAGTATGAGAGTTGTGTTTTACAATGCTGAAGTTGGCAATCGAAATTAATGTGTAATTTCTCACAGGAACGAGCAACGTAGTGCAAGGTACAAGAATGTGTGATAACAGGTGATTACAGAGTGTATATTAATTATACATTGAAATGGTGATTTAAACTATTATGATGATAGTTACATCCATGGTGTGTTCAGTTTGGCTAGTCCTTCCAGAATGTATACAGATTCTTTGGTAGTTAATCCTATAGGTTATGTTAATGAACTTTTCTTAGATATCTAATCAGAGGACTGAAAATATTAGAGTAAATTTGGTCATGATTCTTTATGAAATTATACGGTGGAAATGGAAAACAACAAGAAGGAGTCTTTCAAACTTCTGGGTGTCTCAACATCTGGTACAGACTCAGGATCTGAAGTTCCAGAATTCGTGGCACCTCCAAGAAAGAAGAGAATCAAAAGGTCTGTATTGGCTTTAGTAGGTAGTGCCACTTTGCATGAAAGTCTAGTTGTACCCTCTAACATGCTACTAAATATTTAGCAGAGTAAAACAATTTATATTCCTTCAGAAAAATGTCTTCCTGCCACTCCGTCAGCCTGTTGTAACAGTGCTTTAGCTGAACATTGAATATTAGAAGCGATTTGTTGTTAGCAGTTTCAATGTATTATTCTCTGATTTTGACATTCTCATCATTATTTTGCTATCATGTCTGGTCTATCTATCCATACCCCTGTAAAATAGAGGGTTTAATATGTGTACACAAGGAATAAAATTACTAAGGGTTATAAAATAATATATGAAGTGAACATTCTTATTGCATTGCTTTTCAGGTTCAGTTATTTAATTTTGAGGTTAAAGTATAGAGTGTTAATCGCCACATTTTGTAAAGTATGCCTGTAAATATTGCAGTATAATAGATGAATTAGTTAGATTAGTTTAGTTAATGTTACTGTATTTTTAATCATCTGGTAATATTTATGAGTGCACATCATGTAATTTAGTTGGGAATTAAAACCATGATCTATGTTTTTACACATTTTCACATGTTATGTTTTAAAGATGAACGTTACATTTTATTCTCTTCCGAGTTCAAAAATTAAACATTTTAAGGCTCCAACTCACTTTGTTGATATCATACCAGTGTTGCAGTCATGATTTATGTCTTAATTACATTATTGTGCTTAATTTTTCTATATCTTTAGACGTCTTCGAGGGACCTCTGCATCTCGAGGCAGGAAGACAAGGCTGTGTAACTGTCATGGTCAAATTATTGGACTATCCGTGGCTGCAATATTACTCCTCTGTTGGCTAGTAACAGTTACATGGTTGGCAGTAGTTTTGCACGGGGAGTTGAGACGTCTCGATAATTTTGTCCATTCTGGTAAGTGGAGAAGATATATCTTAGTATGTCTTTAATGGGAATTAACAGTTACCTTAGAATGTTTTGCCTTTGGTTTATTAACTTAAAACCAGAAGTAAGAGAGAGGTTAGGTGGATTAGATTTATATGCATTGTGTTTAGCATCGACCATAAATTAAATCAGAATTCAGTTTCAGATATATGTAATCCCTTGTTGTAATATTGTTCCTAGTTCTGATGTCACATAGTCTGATAAATGTCCAGAGTAGTAGAGCAGAAAGGGAATTTCTTCTGTGGTATCTCATGTTTCATGTTTGTTGTGTTGAAGAGGAATTAATACTGATAATTTTATGTTTCTTAAAAGGTTGCATACAACAAGGTAGTAATGATTGTTGATGTGCTATATCCAGGGTGGAAGTTCATCATATTTTTATACAGTTTGTGAAAGAAACTATACCTTTTTTATAGTGTATAGATACAGCTGGCATTTTATACAGAAGTTTGCTTGCTTGTAGTCACTGGTACCAATCTTGCTTTACTGCAATGTCAAAAGGAAGTTGTGGAATCATTGTTCGAACCTAACAGTTTTAAAAATCTGTTGCTAGCTGAGTAATGTGAAATAGTGTGAAGGTTAGATGATATGTGTCCAACTTTGAATTTTTTATGCAGGTTAGTATCCCCTTTTCCAGCCCCCCTTTTTTATTTGATTTACATAATATCATTGGTAGGGTTCAAGAAAATTGGGGGGACTCATATTGAATTGAATGCATCAGATTCTGTTTTGTGCTAACAATGGTAATTTTCTGGGCAAAATCATAAATGCAGAAAAGAGGAACATGGTATAATTTTCATAATACATCCACTTGTTGCTATTTCATAATTCTTTCCAGTCTGTTCAGTTTACATCTGAGTTGATCCTTTGTAGTTCTGTGTAATTGATTTGGATATTTCTTTGAAGGCCTAGATAATATTAGATGGTAATGTCACATTTAAATTTTTATCAGGTTTTTAAACTTGCTTGAATTTATATTGCCATTTGTGTTTATATGAGTATTTCTAGTGGTTTTCAATGAGCGTGAGATAACTTTTAATTCTGCAGAAGATTAGAACTCTTGGCACAGTTTCATTCCTTGTTATTGTGTTATTTACATTGAAGTGGTAAATTATTGAACAATCTCCAAATTTACCGTCTTCCTGTTTGGCTACGTATTTGGAATGTGATGGTAATTGGTAGTAATTATTGATAATTTCCAAGCTTATTTGCTGTATGATATTAGTGTTTGTATACTTTTGACTCACCTTGGTTTTAAAGCATAATAGAATTGCTCATTTGATAATTATTCATTGGTAAATTAAATTTTTGTTTTCATCATATGTTTTAATTTTGCACTATATGAGTGTTTTATTAAACCTCATCTGTTATTGACTGATTGATTCTTGGTTTGTTTATTGATGTTTTTTCAACTGAATAAGGTTTGTAGTATAGAATGAGTGTGATTATGAATGATTAATTGGAAGGATGTTGAAAGAAGCAGTTGTTGGTTATTTTAAGATAGGGCTGTTATCGCATTATTTACTTGGGGAACTCAGGAAAATTATGAACAATCACAGTCAGTATAGTTGTCCTCCAGATTGAGACCTGAATCTCCCAGATATGAAGCAGGAGTACGATTTCGAGCAGTAAATTTATTAATTTCTGTGATTATATCAAAAATGTTGAAATAGGCCAGACACATAACACACACAGGATATGAAGAATTTCATATAAAATTTTGATCGGGAAACGAAAGGAAAAGACCACTTGGAAGACAAAAGTGTGAATCAGAATTTAATATTAAAGTGGGTTACAGGAAAGCAAGTAGTGGAAGTATAAAATGGTTGAACGAGCTGAGGACAAGGCCCATCAGCTTAATAATGAGGTGATGATTGCATAATAACACAGTTTCTTAACAAAATGAATAAATAAAACTGTTCAGGGTAGACGAGACATGTCAGACATGCAGCCTATGGCCCACATGCACCCTTCTTTGATATTTTAAGTAGCCATACTCAGTTCTCAAATTATACATGATGTTCAGCTCCAAATGCCCCTATTTTAATAAATTTTAAGTTTTAAATGAATGTCGGATAGCTCCTTGTGTACTACTGTTTTCTATTTCAGTTAAATAAAGTGGAAATGTGTTCAGTGAAATTCATATATTTGTATTTGTGGGAAAATACAGGAATAAAAAAAATAAACCTTAAGTTTAAGCTTGTAATTAGTAAAAGTAGGTGGTTATGATGTGACGGCTCCTTCTTTAAGTGGCTCCTTGTAGACACTGAATTTGACTTGTCTGTGGCAGACCATGTACAGTTCTGTAGTGTTGCCAACCTCAAAGAAACGTGTATTTATGCTAATAATAAGCTAGGACACATTATTCGAGTTGAAAAAGCAACCATTTTTAAATATTACATATCTGTACAATTTAGTTATAACCAATTTCTTGTCGCCCTATTAACTACATCACTTATTTTAATACGCCATTTGTACTAATGGTATTATTTTTACACACAGGACTATTATGATTAATGTATAAGATAAGTTATTCTCAGTGTTTTTACATTGCGTTCAAGATACATGAAGGTGGAATTTACCGGCCGAAAAATCTTTTAAACGATTATTAAAATTTATATTATTAACATTAGTTAATAATTTATGTTAAGAAAGATGTGTTATTTCTTGCGTGTTTGAGAGATTATGGATATCTCTCAAACGACGTATAATCGATCACAGGGGCTACCAGTAGAAAAAAATTTAAGTTTTTAAGTGTGCCTTCCTGTACTGTTTCTTGGCTGGGACGTTTGTGAAGCAGGTAAACACACACTTTTACGTCTGACAATATTCTTTGCATTGGCTCAGGATCACAATTATAACTACTGCAAAAATTAGATACAATTGTTTCTACTTTGTTATCTATTTTCGGGGTTAGGGATATTTCATTTGGAAGCATAAGTAGCCCTCGATTTACGCCGGTTCAATTTGCGCCGATTCAGAATAACGCGGATTTTGAAACCAGCCAGTAAAAAAGTGGAAAGAATTATTTTACTATTATTTATAACGTTTTATACAATGTATCTCGCACTGATTCTTATACTAAATCGTAATTCTTACATCGCTGATTTTTAATAAAAATTATAAATACAGTCATCTCTGCAATTACGTATGTTTCGTTAAAGCGAATTTGCTCCAATGAGATCGATGAATCGGTAAAAGCTGTTTGTGAAATGCAAACTTTTGCATATGAGAGTTTGTTCTTATGCAATTTAATTCCTGGCGCTTTAAACTTTCAAAGGACTAATTTAATCTCTGCGGAGGTACCGGGATTATTTTTACTACGCAATTTTCTATAGGTCGGCGTCTTACATGAATGCAACTATCGCATAACAGCAGAGATGACTGTACACATCAATCACATGAAAGAATCGCGGGACCAACAAATTTACGATTTAAGTGTATAAAATATATTTTTTAAATACCCTTTATTTTATTTACGTTATTTCAGAGCTTTAAATGTAATGCCATTATATTACTCGTCGATGTTTTGGTGCTAGGAACGCATGTCATTGACTTCCCATTCATTTACGAGGTGCGATCGGAAAGTTTCCACATACATTATAAAAGAGCTTCAATTTACGCCGATTCCGTTTACATCGGTTCGTCCAAGAACGCATTCCCGGCGTAAATAGAAGGATACTTGTACGTATTTATTCCATTCCATGATATAAAGTCAGAACGCAGAAATGTAAAGCAAATAAAAAGGAAATAAAAACAGAAATTTTACCTGCTATGAATTTACTGTTGGACATCACTTTTCAGGAAAGGTGTATTTTTAATCAAGGTAAATTGGTAGGGCGGTGAAATTACCTTTGGCAGTACATTTTACATTTTACCTATCGCAAGCTGGATTTCGATTCCCCCCCATAATATAGCCGCAAAGTGTAAGGGGAGATATAACATTTTTTTATTTTTAAAAGCTCTTTCGTATACTGAGGATCAGAAGCTAATTCGGGGCTGTGTACTAAATCCTAGTAGCAATGTTGTTACATCAACTAATTTCGGAAAACTACCTCGCGCGCCTGTTATTAAGAATTTTATCGTTGGCTGCCAACATTACAGTGGCTTAACTGTGTAAACCAACACGCGAGCTACTACTATATGTTCAGAGGATATTAACTCTGAAAATTAAAGTTTATCCGTTACAAAGACATCGATCATTACAACTCCGCCTGAAGCACGAAAAAATTTATGTTGTTTTCTATAATTCGCGATTTTAGACACTACAAGTTGAAACAGATCTTCCATGAGAATAAGTTTAAGGCTGCAGATATTATCCTTAAAAAAGGACACCACCAAGTAATATTTCTCAGACTTATGTGCGACTATCGATTTCCGACTGCGATTTGTATATAACGTGTTCAGAATATATCGATATATAGAAGTCTGTCTGTTGCTAATATTGCATATTGTAAACATTAGTTCCTTCGTTACTAACACAAAACCATCGACTCCCAAAATCTATAAATTCTTAACATTTATGTAACTGGAATCAATTTATAATTATGTTTCACTATACTCAAAAACCAAATACTATAACTTTTTGTGAGTTAAGTAATATATTCTAACACTGCATAATTTCCAAATATTTGTACGTGGATTAGGAATACATCGTCTTATCAGGTCGTAATAGTTATCTAAAATGTCCAACTATAGATAAAATACTTTTTTTATTTGATAGCAATCAAGTATCCTAGCAAATAAATTGAATTTTTTTTATAGTAAGGGATTATAATACTGTTTAAACTTGTCTTAAAATATTTTTTCTTTAGGAAGGTACCATTACGTCCACGGTATAAAAACTTTTGACTTCATTTGCCAAAGAAATTTAAACTAGCGTTAATAGATCGTGTCGCTAATAATATATTTTTTGAAATGGACATGTACAATGCAAAAAAGTACCTCTAAATGATGGTGTAAATGTAATGTACCACTCCAAAATCAATGACCTCTGTATGCCTTTTGAGATTTGTCAAGACTTTTACAAATTTCACTGAGCACAGCCTCTTTTGAAAGATATTTGTCGCTCAGGTAGTTAAACCTCCACCTTCGTTACAGTTTTCACAACGGCTTCCATGCCCTGTGGAACATTTCCTAATATTGTAGGTCTTTTTTATTACGAGGGGTTGGTAGCAGTCTTCATATTCCAAGCAAAAGGATCACCGCCCTCTCGGGAATAGTTTCTGGAAAGTTGGTAAGGAACACAATGGAAACATAGATAGCCGAATAGATGAAAAGATAGGCAGAGACTTATATATATATATATATATGAACTAAAACGACGTATAGGTGGCAGGAAGGTTTAATAGATGTAGATAAAACTTCTATTAAGCCCAATTACATTTCGTAATGAACATCCTTTGGTTCACAAACCATACTCCTTACCTCACTGATAATTCCCAAAGACGTTGCTGTAATGAAGAGACGTAGGGGCACGTGCGACGTCCCGCATTACACTGCTTGATATTGCAAGATACTGGTCCACGCAGTGGGACAATTTTATTTTCCCCATAGGTGTACATATGAGTTCCTCGTTGTCACTGACCGTATGGGAATCCCAGTACCACGTGACACTCTTCTTGTGACAATGCAGCATAGGGTCTGTCCGAACGGACAAAATATCACACGTATCGCAACAAGGATATAGATTACTTCCTGAGAAACAATTGAAAAATGTGACCTGTCATCTTATTCGAATAAATCATAAAATTATAATTTCGCAAGGACGACCACAGCTTCAATCGGATGGCCCGATATCTGGGAAACTTGGTGTCACAGTCTGGGAGCTTATACGGCTTCATCGGTGCTAATACTACCTTTATTACTACGTTTACCCTGGTTACCAAGGGAATCCCCGGAGAGGAATGCCCAGCTGACCGCTCAATAAATGAGGGAATCCTACGTGATTGTAATCAGGTGGTCAATTAGACAAGCAGGCGCCACATACCCAGGAAATGCAAAGGTCACTGGCCACTGATGACACTCGCAAAGACTAAAGGTCGATGTCGGTTCAACGGGTTAGAATTACTACGATATGCGTGCATTTCCGAATTGGTTTTTTCGCGGTTTAGAAGATACGCATGTTGCAGACTTTTGAGGCACCCTGTAATAAAAAAAAGAGGCTAGAAAACCTAAAATTTTTGTTCTTTTCCACTTTTCTCTCATACTTTAAATTTAGAAACAAAATTGCTCTTCATACACCTTATAGGATTCCGTATCTAATTGTAATTATAATTACTGACATTGTAACATTGGGACACTATTAAAAAGAACAATTTCATCCTTTAACATTGTTCTTATGGTTTAGAAAATATAAAACGTACGGCAGAGCCCAAAAACGTGTTACGTCATGCAAACGCATGGCTATTTAAACTAATATAGGGCTACAGATCCTAACTACATTAACACATCCTTAAAATTAACGTAAAAACAAACAGGACACTTTTAAATTATTATATTCAGATTTTCAACTGTTATAAATATTTAATAGTAATATTATATAAATGTCAGATATTCTCTAGTTTCAAAAGTGAATTAACTAAACTATAAATTATTTCTAAACTCAGCCACGTTACAAATTACTCACATTAATTTGTTGATTTAAATATTATATCACTACCCTCAACTCTGAACTATGTGAGATTTGGTATTTTCGTGGCGGTAAGGATGATGATGATGATGATGATGTTCTTCGTCCCTGAAGATGGTCAAAATTTACAATTGGAACATCTTTTTACAACATGTTTCGGTTTCTATATAAACCATCTTCAGGTGTAAACGTTAAAATTATAAACTTAAAACTTAATTACAATTTCTGATATGCAACATTTTTGGTGATGTTCACTTCCAGATTCATTTTTATTGGAGTGAATGTTTTTGGTGTTCTACATCGGCCAAAGATGAGAGTGTAGATACATCTTAATGTGTCTGGAAGCACTAACGTATCTGAACAGATGTGATTGTGATTAGACGGACAAAAACCGAATAATTATCTAAGAACTACTTTCATAAGATATTATGGACAAGTTTAACTGCCTCAGGTCGAACCTGGTGATGGTCAGGGAGCGGCCGTTATAGCAGAAGTCTGTTTGAAAAAGGCGGCCTTGTAATTACTGGGTTAGGAGATAGGCATTTCTCTAACCCGAAAGGACTTGTGTTCCTTGTTCTAAGTTAATTAAAGTTGAAACAAAAGACAAGAAACCACTTGCTTTGCAGAGCGTTGTTAAAATAAACAAATGTGATATGTAAATTCCTGCAAATATAATTGGCGCCGAGTGGCTGGAGAACTACATAATACCGTGTTCTCTTCTCTGTGGTGAGAAGGCCGAGGGGCTTCTAGAAGCACCATCCTCCTAGGCTGCTTTGTATGCATGGCTGGCACCTGGACGACCGTCTTATGAACCATAAACCCTTCCACCCGAAAGAATGCGTAGTAATAAAAGTTTCTTATCTAGACTTACGAAAATTAAGATACCGCTCCTACATCTTGCCCCAATAATTAAAAGTTGCTGTGGATATATTTCCTTATTTTCTGTGGAAATTGGATTTAGGAAACTTGGCAGTTGAGTTTTAATCCTTAGGTCTCGACGGGAGAGCATCAGACCTCAAGCGATGGATGTTGTCTGGGGATCAACTTGTAAATTATGGGAAAATGTAAGGCGTTGCAAGGAAACTCATTCATTTGTATATGAAACCTCAAAGTGACCTTCCTTATATTACTGAACTCTCCGGGTGGGGACCAAACTAATGAAGGTTCTTTCATGTGTAATAATTTTATTTTAAAGTGAAGAATTTGCAGTTACGTAATTTATACTTGAAACGACGTAACTCCACACAGCAAGAGTTCTGTTTCAAAATCTGATGGTCGCTCAACTGATCAAGAACTTATTCGCTCTTTATTGACCTTTAACGTTCATTACCGTGAGATTTCAGATTCTCACAGCGACGAGTACGAAGATGGCTTTCTTCTGAAATGTTGCGCCATGCAATCTGGTAAAAATTGACCAATGTTTCAGATGTGCTTACTCTATCCATCAACGTGATGACTTTCTTGATAGAGACAGCAAGCACCTCTGAATCGTCCTGATGACGGAGGCAGTATGACGTCTGAAACGTTGGTAAACATCTACCAGACTACACAGCGTAACAACCCAGAAGACAGAAATCTTCATACTCATCGCCCTGATGACGGAGGCAGTATGACGTCTGAAACGTTGGTAAACATCTACCAGACTACACAGCGTAACAACCCAGAAGACAGAAATCTTCATACTCATCGCCCTGATGACGGAGGCAGTATGACGTCTGAAACGTTGGTAAACATCTACCAGACTACACAGCGTAACAACCCAGAAGACAGAAATCTTCAATCAAAATCATGTTTATTATAGTCTAAACATAAGTCAACCAGTTTTTCGTATCCTATGTCATATTTAATTTTAATATTATCAACCCATCTAATTCTACATACCACCTTCAAGTTTCCGACTGAATTGTTTTATGCCCACTCAAGTGGGCATAAAAGATACGCCCTTATTTCGTCACGTCAGTACGTCTAATATTTTGTGAGAATTACACTAAATTATGAAGCACACTATGCAATTATCTCGTGTTACTTCTTATGTCAGGACATAAATATTCTGCACAGCACATTATCTTTAAACAGCTTCAGTTATGGTCGCCCCTTAAGCCAAGAACCCCAAGTTTCATGCATTCATATGAACAACGGGTAAATATATACTTTATAAATATTTCAATCATTGTGTTACTTGTGTACATAAGAAGGGGGGATATAATTAATGTGAAATGGATAGTAGCAATCGACCCCAATATTCAGTCTGCTCGTTAAATTCTTCGTGACTGTAATTTGGATTTGCTACTGTCTTTCCCAACTATTTAAGACTTTGCAACACTTTCAACACTACCATATATATTAGCTATTTTTGTATTGTTAGTTTGTCCTGTTTTCTGATTACAAGACTTGAATACAGTTACGTCTACGTTTCAGATACTTAATATTTAATTAACTCTCACTTTCACAAACACTGTTTACCACTTTCTACGTCTTTATCGAACCACATGTTTCGGCTGCAAGCTTCCGTCTTCAGAATTGATGTGTCTACGTGGTTATTGAACCAGCTTTCAAAACCAAGTGTTGCTGTATTTCGTGGTTTAGTCCATAATTGATATAAAATATTTTCTAAAATATAATAAAATTTTAGCAACTGAACTTCTGAAATATTTACAACTTTTAAAACACTATAAATTTTAATAGTATAATTAGATAAACTTGATATGATGGCCTTTCATCTATGTGATTGACTGATGTGTTTTCTGCTTGACAAACCTTACCAAACAATCTGCATAGAAAGAATGTTACTAACTTTTATCAGTATCAATAATTATCGTAATTATATTTACATCAGTATCTTATAAGAATCATACGTTCACAGATTTTGAAACGGAAATAGTCAGTTATCAGATCTCAGCTGCTTAAATGAAGAACTGAATTCAACTCCATGATTATTCACGTATGATTTATAACATTTCTTTCAAATACTCCCGTTTACCCTGCCGACCACAATTCCAGCATCAGGCCAACTCTTCTACCACGTCCTGAGTTGTTCGACATTAAATTATAACAAATTCAGGCTTTATTTGGGAATTCATAGCTGGTTCTGCATTATACGTGAGGATCTCATGACGGTAAAGGTTTTGGTGTTAGTTTTGTGGAATATAAAGCTATGTGGACGTGTAGGATCTTCAGGTTTGAAAATTGAGGCAGCAAGTTCCTCTGAAACGTTGGTATCTCTGAACGAGTACTAAGAAAGCAAGAAACTTTATTACGGAAGTAGCGTGTTGTCTATTATTCTGTGAATGATTTCTCGAAAATTGCTGCTAATTTAATTAAAATGCGTGTAATTATAAACACAAACATACGTTCTTAACCGTAAACTCTTTGTCTCCTAGCTTTTAAAAATAATAAATCTTCAACTTTAGGTTACCTTGCAGCTGTGTTCGAATTAGCAACTAGACACAAAAACAATGTTTTCCTGTGCTAATTATATGCTTTCCTCTTAAGCCTACCGGTGGACACTGTAAGCTTATTCTGAAGTGCCACTTTCGAAATGGATCATTTTGTGGAAAATGTTCACGCGACATACAAGCGGGACGGATTTTCTGCTAGATTTCTTGTCGTGGTGAAAATTTTGACGATGTAATATTCTAAATGCAATCCTTCGTCAGATGTCCATTAAATATCGGAAAGTCATCCTCTTCTAGATCAATTATCATCTCACGAAATAATTTCTTACTATTTGAAACTTTATATAAGTGGTCTATTTTACACATCATCATATCAGGTATATGTTCTATGGTATGGCTCGTAACTGGTAATAGTCTACGAATATGGTAATTCGAAATTAAGTCTATAACTGGCCGACCTAAGCCCAGTATATTTGTCGCCAGCACAAAGGTCAACATTACACACAGTTTAATGAGCTGTTAATAGTAATGTAACTGCTTTATGGCTTTCATCGTCTAAACTTACCAGTAAAATTAGTCCGAGACCAGAGACTCAAAGTGACCCAATATGACGACGAGAAAATTACGGCTATTAGCATGACTTTTGGATGAGATCCAACATTAATACACTCACCCCATTGTAAGGGTCAGGTTTATTTGTGGGAACTTGAGTGAAGGTTGTTTCTCACTCCTAAATTACGTCATTAAACTAGTTTATAGTTGCACTGATTCGAATAATGGAGAAAAGTCAAGTCGAAACATCAACGTACAAGAAGAATTGAAGTTATTGGGTAAAATGTGTCTTCACTTCGAAGTCGAGGAGCGCAGTTGGTTCATCAGCGTGAAAATGTTGAAAATAAACAGTTTTCCTTCAATATATCCGCAGGATGAAGCTAATATTTGAAGAAAAGAC
Source organism: Zootermopsis nevadensis (assembly GCF_000696155.1). The sequence continues at coordinate 162,970 of NW_019060597.1, read as the reverse complement.
ACAAAACTTGACATGTGACCAAATATATTAGCAACAAGGACAAAGCTACACTTTATGAAACATTTAAAGTTGCTGAATTGTTTAAAACCAAACATTTACAACCACCCCAAAGAACTCGTCTCGTTCTCGTATGTGAAGAGGGAACAAATATAATAATTAAATGCAATAGGTTATAAAATACATTGTTACGGTCTCCTAACACACTGTTGATATGGTTACGAAAAATTCACCTCACTGGGAATCAAACCCCAGCTGTCTGCATAGTAGATAAACGGCTGAAAACTGAACAATCGCAGAAAACCCGAAGACGATTCCTTTTATAAGGCTTGGGAACTAATAATGAGGAAAGCGTGAACGAATATTGAGTATTACAAAGAAAAAACGGAGTGTAGACACTTAATATTTCGACCAAGAAGTCATAGGATTTTCCACTGTCATAATTCAGATCCGGAGTTCAATAGATCGGTAAGAATGGTATAGAAATATGAAGTCAACACAGTAAAAATTCCGTAAAAAGATAAGTATAGTACACAAACCGTATTAAATATAACATAAGAGTATCTAAATTTGCATTTAAATTTTGTAAACCTGTCCACATTTCTCTCCATATCAAATGTCGCGTTCTGTAATTGATGAATTATGCACATAAAATCTACATTAGATTTATTATCCTCATGTTCATATAATTTTAAAACTTCGGTAAATAACAATCTTATAAGTTCGTAAGGCTGGACCGTTTCACGCCATGGTACCTCTTCGAGGGAGAGAAGGTACGTCTCCTCCTAATTCTAGACATCTGCACTAGACGGGGCGAGTGGTCAACATCACGCCCCGCCGTGCTTTACCCTCGAGAAAGGACCCCGGTATCCACAGGACAGGAGTCTGGGTTGATCCCAGAGCCAGTATGGACGCAGAGGCTAGAAGGAAAATACGGGGTTTCAAACCGGCTTACCTTGACACACAAACTGTTTCCCAAAACACCAAGTGGAACCGGTTTTATTCATAAATCGAAGAACTCCTTCAAATCCTGGGAATGAAACCACATTTTTGCGTTCATCGTCTCATCAGCTTTAAAACGAGACGCTGTTTCTGAATGAACTCAACCAATTTGTTTGCCAGATATTCTGATGTTAAACCGAAAATTACCACAGTGCGTCTAATTAGCTGCACAAACGCGAACATAAAAATCCCAGTTCCGCTAATTAGACTGACTGACGCCGTGATTCAGCTACATTTTACACGAGAAAATTGCTAGTGTGTGTTCAACTGGCCTTCAACGCCACAAAAGCCACGCTTTGCCGGAAATTCAGAGCGATATCCTACAAAGTCTCATTCTATCTCATTTTTCACGAGGCCCATCGCAATTTGACTACACGCTTTCGGAATTCGATTATATCTCTGAGAATATTTTCTAACTTCCCTGTGATATACTGAGCCGACGTTTTCGGAAATAATTTGTTTCTGATCATGTCACGTGATCCTAAGTCGCCTTTAAAGTTAATTACACCTTGTCCAGTTTTATGAGTGACAACCGGAAATTATATTCGGTTATATATTCTGCACTTAAGTATACTTGTTCAAGTTCTGGAGTAACGTTTCTAATTTGTTCCCACAGGACTGTGCCTCTCACTGCATCGACTGAATCAAATCAGAAGTAAAATCTAGGATATGGTCTTGTTCCAAAGCGAACACAAAAATAATAATTAGTCCTCTTCGCCCTGATGATGGAAGCAGCAAGGACATCTGAAACGTTAGTAAACTTCTACCAGACTACATGGAACTACAACCCAGAAGAGAGCCATCTTCTAATTTACAATTTATTTTATGGGAATAAAATCGAGACCCCATGTTTGTCTGAAGTTATGTTTCTGATTGTAGAATCCCCTTAAAAATGTACTATACATTTCTGGTACTCTTTATATTAAATTTATTAATGTTACTGATAGATATAATTTCCTTTGTCTTACAACAACAAAGTCAATGCATACATTTAGACGCACTTACTGAAGAACACTAAAATAATTATTATATTTGTTTACCGTCAAATCACAATAAAATAGTAAGTTAAGATAATTAAAATGATTAAAATATCATCTTATGTTCCATATCGAGCATTCGATTTACATCGGAACATTCACAACATGTTTCGGTTTATCAAACCGTCATCAGGTGTAAATTATAAACTTTTAAACTCAAATTACAATTATTTATATTTTTACAATTTTATACTTTTATCATCTTTCTCAGTATATTTTTTGGAAGTTGTGTTTAGATATTATTAATATAACATTATTGTTGAGGTGGTGTTTTGATGTTTTACCAGTCATATATGAAATAGCAATCGGTTCAGATGTGTTCAGAGGAGAGATCCAGAAGTGTTACCATCTCAGAACGAACTTCGTTATTGA
>NW_019060597.1:119520-132806 GCF_000696155.1 Zootermopsis nevadensis | reverse complement strand
CGGAGGAAAACTCCGTGTTGCCTAGACCACGGCCTTGCCCAACACAAGTTATAAATTCGGGCACCGCCGGGAATCGAACCCGGGACCCCAGGATTACAAGGCCAGCGTTCTAACCGCTAGACCACCGTACAATGAGAAAATTCACTAAAGAACTTTGTTGATTGCGTCAGTGCGTTCTTTACATGAAGTGAATGAATTAAACGAACATGGGGCTCGCCAGGTACGCGTGTGTCCGCATGATTCATCACGAGGAACTCCTGGACGAATTCCGACGAAATTTGTTACAAACATTATACCCTTGAGGACTATCTTAATATTGTACATTTCAGTTTCCTAAATGTAGGGAATACCAATATGGCAGACAAACAAACTTGTGAGGTGGGTTCGACACTAGCGCCACTTGAAATACGGCTATAGCCTGTAGTCATGTATCGTCGGAGATTTTAGGGTAATAAAAAAAATTTGGTGTAATAATTCTTTGAATGGATTAAAATAACTTGGCGGCTACATGAGAGAAAAATGTATCTGACCATTCGATCCCATTACCCATGCCAGTTTGCCTTATCACGTATTACCATTGATTTAATTTACTTCAAAAAGTCTTAAAACCACATGATTGTTTAGTTAGAAGCTAATATTTTCTAAGTGAGATAACTGACGTAATCTTATTAATAGAGAATTTGGGAAGAAAGCATCTGTGTGTTTCGATACGGATTGCCCCTTTCCAGACTGGTTTAGACAGCAGACTTCTGGCGCCCCTTACATAGACGTACCTGTCAAAATCCCCTAAAAGCAGAAGACATTTTATGAGGACTATATACAGAGTGAAATCATTTGCTATATTAATTTCAAACATTTTCCTTAGTGTATTCGCAGATTTTAAATGTATACATATTACCCACCATCAACGTTTAGACATAAATAATGTACAGAGGCGTTTTGATACAATACCATCGTCAGTGTTTAATTTTGACATGTACTAGGGCACGTTTCTCATTGCTAGGAGAGTGACAATATTGTTAAGGTCCCTGTTATACCTATAAATGTTATGCCTATACAATGTCTTACGCAAATTCATTAACAACATTTCCCCCCCTTTAGGTCATTTTAAAAAGCTATTAAATTGTATTGTTTGTTGTTACTTTGAAGCCAAAACTCGCCAAAATTATAATTAATAATTGAGTCCGTACCATAAAGAAAACACGTTGTTTAACGAACCAATCACTGTTTACACTGAGAATCATACGAAACTCATAAAGACAGATATCCGAGTTATTGATTGTTAAAGCTATCAGCAGGCTTTAAAAAGTTAATATATTATTTTGTAGTTATGGTACAAAGGGAGATGGAAAATTTCATTCCACTGACAAAATTCCAAAAATTTTCAGGGTATAAACTTAAAAAAGAAAGGAAAACCCGCACTTTTGCCTGACGATTACTGTAATTAACTGTACAGCATAGCATGACGACAGTTTCGCAAAGCGTCAGGACCCGGAAAAACTACACATGCAGGTAAGTTCACTGTGATTGGGTATCTCTGTGCTAGATTTGGCTTTGAAAACTACGCTTTTTTAAAGAGTTTATTTGCTAGCTCTTCTGGGGCCTATGGAACTAAATGTATTCATTACGCCTGGCTTATGGAATTTTGAGTGACGTTGGAAGTCATCATGCAAGCCACCTTCTGCATGCGCCTTACAACCAGCGTCTACAGCCTATGCTATAATATTAAATACTTAAATCTCATGTATATTAATTCTATTATTGTAAATTTTCAACTGCGTTATAGTATAAATCATAAATTATCAAGTGAAATAATACAGGTAGCTGATTTAAGTGGCCGGAAATTATGGGAGTGGGTTGAGTCTTGACCGCTTGAATACTAGGTTCGTGGGTTAGAATTCTTCGAAGCAGAGAACCTTGCAACGAGCTAATCGCTCTTCCAAGGAGTCCAACAAAATGTCTAAATTTATTTATAATTTCAAAAGTAATTCTAAACTTGAGCAGACCACAAGACCAGTCCGTAAATGTCTACAGTTGCTAAGCTCGCCGTATTCGTGGTTTGTCACTGCTTCTAACCAGACCCTGTTTTTAAACTAAAAGATCCTACTAAACATCGCCTCATATAAAATTAAGAACAGTGCACAAATAAACAAAATGGCTGATATTACTTCATTCACACACAGAAGAAGGCAATGTCAAACCACTTCTGGATCATCTGCCAAGAACGTATATGAACAGGTCCCAGTCCGAGAAAAGGATGGAAGGATCCTGTTCATATGGACCTGTCGTCAGACAGAACACTAAAAATAATAAAAAGGTCACGGTAGGACATCATCCCCCTATACCACACGGCTTTAAGTTCAAGGTCATTGCTGAAACACCGTGGTCAAAATCATTTGTTGTAGCAATGTGATTCATTATCATTGATGTAACGTAATGAAACGGACAGACAGACACAATATGTACGGGAGGATAAGATGATTTTCGCTTGCGCTAAAGCACAGAGGATAATTAAACGTATATCAAATAACCAGAAATAAATTACACATAGAATTTCATACTAACACTGCAGAGCCACTTGATTCTAAATACAGTTGATGCAGTCGTATCAACTAGAAAAAATAATCAAACATTAAGGGAACAACACAGGTTGATAACTTTTGCGAACAGAATGCTCTGTAGAATATTTGGACCGAAGAGAATTGAACTGCCACATGACTGGAAAGAAAGTCATTAATGAAGAGGTCTATAATGTGTACTCTTCAGCAGATATTATTAAGATGATAAAATTAAGGAAAATGACAACAGATATTATTAAGATGATAAAATTAAGAAAAATGAGATTTGTGAGACACACAGCACACATAGGAGAAATGAGAAATTGGTACAAAATTTTTGTTGGAAAGCCTGGTTGGACGAGATCACTCAGAAGACCTAGATGTAGGCGGGAGGTTAATAATAGAATGGATCTTAAATCGGGCTGTAGGGTAGGGAGTGGATTTATCTGGCGCAGGATATGAACCTTCTGATTCCATAAAAGGCAAGGAATTTTGGAGTAGCTGAGAGTAGTATTTTATTTGCTTCTCATGAAGGATCGGCTGGATGTGGAGGGTCCATGGCGTTGGTTAATTTTTAACGTAACATAATTGGCGACAGTTGGAATAGCAAATATTTTAAATCTGTCACATTTTTAAAAGATCTGTTAGGCTATTATCGGGACTGTTAAGTTAAGTTCTATAGTGTTTACAACAGACTGTACTATTTTATGGTGGTCGAGTCACCGTTCCATTAATTACAGTCGTCAAAATGTTTTCTGGAAAACTTTCTTTTCTTGGGGCGAACGGAGTCTGAGGGCCCTATAACACCCGGTCAGTTGGAGATAACTGTGGTGACAGATGGCAAGTTTAGCCACAGGGTGACTAAAAACGTAGTCTCCTATCCTCGTATTGGCTTCAACCCAAAGCACATTTTACCACACAAAGCAACAGAGACAGGGACCAAAATAATATATAGGTATGAAGATTTCTGTCTTCTGGGTTGTTGCGCTGTGTAGTCTGGTCAATGTTAACCAACGTTTCAGAGGTCATACTGACTCCGTCATCAGGGCGACGAGTATGAAGATTTCTGTCTTCTGGATTGTTGCGCTGTGTAGTCTGGTCGATGTTTACCAACGTTTCAGAGGTCATACTGCCTCCGTCATCAGGGCGATGACGGAGGTAGTATGACTTCTGAAACATTGGTTGACATTGACCAGACTACACAGCGCAACAACCCAGAAGACAGAAATATTCATACTCACCGCTGTGAAAACCTCAAATCTTACAATATATAGGTAGAAGATGGCTTGTTACTGGATCGCTGCGAGGAATTTGTCTGATGATAAAGGCAGCAAGCACCTCTAACACGTCAGTAAACTTCCACCAGACAACTTCGCTGCCGTGAGAAAATGAAACCTCACTTTTTATTGATATATTATTTCGTTATATTGTGGATAGTGTCATGCTTGTTCACAAGTCTACGAGTGAGTGATTGTCAATAATGTTCTGAGATTTTCTGTCTTGTCTTGTGATAAATAACTGATCCCAGAAACCATAGACCTACTGTATTGTAGAGAAATTCAGTACAATTGGATAATTCAAGGCCACAAACTAATTCACCCCTCTTCGTCATGACTCAAAGTCACCAGTACAGAGTTGAGAGCTTTGTTACACTACGAGATCTCAACTGTCTTCACTGGCCTTCGCTCAGCTCTTTGTGTTGCAACACTGCACGATTTTACCGTGACCTTGAAACATGCAATTTAGTGACGGCTACTAAAATCCATAAGTAGTCAGTCAAACGTGTATGAATATACAAACAGCGTTCGTAGAGAACTAACAACTAACGTTAAGAGACCTAACACTTATACCTGGAGTTTCCCTTGTTTTTTCTAGAGGCATTCGTCTAGAGGAATTGAAGCACAATTTCTGGGTAGTAGACCGATAATCGTCACAAGAAATTGATAATTCTAGAAATTTAAAAAAAGACACTGACTTTGTATACACCTTGTGACTCAAGACTTGTGTCCTCGGCTGAAAAGCACAAGTTACTTACTGATCTTATCCCTTTTAAGAGTATTTAATTAACTAAAAAACTTGCTGCTTGTTTCGGCAGGACTCTGTGTGTGGCGGAACGACCCTGTCTGAAGTACAGGCCCAGAATTTTAAATTTATCTCAGGTTTATAGCGGTTTTCAAAGCAAAAGTAGCTTTAATAGGTCAATATTTTAATCCTTTCTTATGGCATTTCGGCAAAGGTCACAGAACTCCTTCCTAAGATAATGCAATTACACGTGATAGCAACGCCATGTTAGTTTTAAAATTAGTTCATTCAACGTGTCCAATGTAGCGGTTCTTTCGAAACACAGTAATATCACATCTTGAATTTCTGTAAGTTATCACACACTGAAAACATTTTTGACGTAAATACGTCTATATTTTCGGGTCAGTGTCATTTGGCAAAAAGTGAAACGAAAAAGTGTAACTGCATTGTTATGTTACCTAGGAAACGTCAATTGTTTACTCGGCAATTTTGTTACCTACGAAACGTCATCTGTTTACTCGACATTGTTGTTACCTATAAAACATTTCATAACATTACCTTACCTTACATTGCCCGAATTTATAACTTGTGTTGGGCAAGGCCGTGGTCTAGGCAACACGGAGTTTTCCTCCGGGGGCTTCCCCGGTTTCTCCGTGGCATCCCAACAATTACTCCATTCACACACAGAAGAAGGTTAAGCGTAACTAATTCAAGTTAAATAAGCAATGTCTTAATCAAACTTATCTCAATTGTAAAGCATGTATAAAGGAAATATTTGGAATAAAGCCAATATATAAACTTCCTTTCCGTATAGACGTATTTACGTCAAATTCTCCGGAACCATGGCTCCACCGACAACTTTTTAACATCTGTTCAGGTAATTTATTGTCTGAAGTGGATAAGGAAACATGGCAACAAAACTAAGTATTTTCGATCTGATAAATCCCAACTGCACAGTCAGAATTTACAGTCGACTAGTATTTTCACGTGTTCAATTTCCGAAGTAGAATTCAAGTAGAATTTTAGGTTATCACGGAGGCGAGTAAGAAGATGGTTGTCTCCTAGGTTGTAGCAACATGTAATCTGGTAGAAGATTACCGACGTTTCAGAAGTGTTTATTACCTCTATCATCAGGTCGATCGCTACAAAGCTGAAGACAGCCATCAAGTTGAATTCATTCAGTAGGGATTTGTAAGGAAACATAATATAAAATGTAATGAAATGCCGTTCATCCACAGTGAACTCGGACGGACAGACAGCCACATTTCAACCAATATATTCAAAGATTTTGTAGTGCTGTACTCCTAAGAGTAGATTTCAGCAGATACACTAACATTTTTAAACGTATCCTTACAATAATCTTATTAATGTTAAACACGTTAATGGTCTAAAGTTTTCATAAGCTTATACAATGCTTATATCACGTTATATTTAATAAGGCATATGATAAAATTCTCTTAATAATCTTAATTTTCTTCATAAATAACTGTTATATACTGAAAAGTATCTGCACTCGATAATATTACTTTGATAGGCCTTTGCTAATAAATTATAATGAGACAAAATACGATAATATTCTTACGCATATAAACACGTATGCCGTAGTGGAACAAAGCCTGATCTTGTCATAATAAATACATTTGTCTTATTAAAACCTGTAACATCTTAAAACACGGGACTGGTCCTTCGGAACCATTCATACATTCCCTCAGAAATGACGCTAAGTCACTAAAAATTAGTGGCTATGTTGTTGTTTTTTAAAAAAAGATTCGCACCGACAAATACGTCATAGGAAGTTTAACATCGAATAAAGTGACGTGCAGACATTCATATTTCGGTTAATAAACACACCGACAGTTTTAGGGATGTTTACCGCAGATCGCGAGAGGTACTTTGATCTTCCAGTTTAACGGCGTGCAAGGAAGATGAAAGAATTCACGTTCATGGGGTGCGCTCACAAAGAAACACTTCTGACGCCGTCGTAATGCTCACTGACGCAAATCTTTGTAAGTGAATGACAGTTTATATCAAAATAAATACTCGATTTTATATCTACATATGCGAGTGTAACAGTTACCTTGAGGGTAGCCTGACATATTATTACAAGGGAAACTGGTTTCGAGATTAGGTTGTGAATTTGAAACAAAGACTAATCGACTATTACGAGACAGATAATACTAATTCTGCTGTATTCCCTTCGACATTCTATTGCATACAGTGAAACATGGCTGAAACGATTAGATAAATTATTGCATCCACCAACGCCAGCGATCGCCACGAGCGTAAGCCTGAACTAGCTTCCTAAAACGGCCGGGTGGCGCGCTGGCTGGCTAACGAAGCAATAATTTATCTGATCGTTTCCGTCATGTTTTAGTGTATAGAGTACTACTGAATTACGAAAGTGAAACAGAATATCTTTTTTATATTTCGTTTTTCGAAGTGTTAGCATGGCTTAACACGGTTAACATGAACCCAGTGCCCCTGTACCGAATCTATCCCTGCCTGTTTTATTTTACAGACCATAAAAGGGGGTTCAAACCCCGGAGATCCAACCAACCAAATTCCTTTGGACAACTTGCCTGACGGGATGACCTCCCATCAGCAGCAACGGATCCCAGTTTGAATGGTCGAGGCTCCCGCCACGACGTAACCCTGTTAGCGATAGCAAAATTTCCGTTTCTTATATTAAGACTGTTTACCATTTCCAGCAATGCGCCTTGTGCGCAGGAATGGTTTCACCTAGGTAGGGACGATGCTTGCGCTTGCGCAGGCCTCCGCCCTCAGTTAGCTTTTTGGTTGGTTGGTTGGTTGGAAACATCTGGTTGTGCCATGTTTTCTTTCTGTTTGCCTCAGGAGATCTATCTTCAATCAATTTCAAGACCACCAAATCACGTAGAAAAGTTAATCTAACATTTAAAATATAGATCCCGATATCTTAATTTATGTTCCAAATCAATTTGTAATTGTATAAAACATTTAATTATCCTGTAACAAATTGTACGGAGCATTCTGTGAGAACACACTTCACAATGTAACCGCGTAGCAGCCTTCGCTTGTTTCCTTGATTACGTCACATGATTCTGTAATCGTACACCTAATAGACGTTAAGCGGCTTTACGAAGCATACGTCACTTCATTTCTTCCTACCTTTTCTTAATGTTCCGACACTTTTCTCCTCTCATGCATGGACAGACAGACTAGCATCAATACAACCAGCTCGACAAGAAATACTTGAACGCCGTAAGGAGTTTCGAGAACAATTTGCTACCCTTCTCAACAGGGCGGAGGGGTACATTGAACAATAAAGTATTATACCAAAATGAAGGATTTTAAAACGTATGTCTAGATTTAAAGATCTTAGCATCTATTATAAATGACAAGTAGAACGGACCGTATTAGACAGTTGCCTTGAAAACGGTCCCCTTGGGGAAAACAAAATAAATATTTTGCTTCGCGGCAAAATAGCTGAATAACGTATCTGTAAAGACTTGTAAGCATATTTATGATATACCAAAGCATAAAACTTCACTTGAAGGAAAAAAAGTGATAGGAGAACCAGGGTTCCGGAGAATTTGACGTAAATACGTCTTTACGGAAAGGAAGTTTATATATTGGCTTTATTCTAAACATTTCCTTTATACATGCTTTACAATTGAGATAAGTTTGATTAAGACATTGCTTATTGAACTTGAATTAGTTACGCTTAAGATGGGTCTGTGGTAGATGAATGTAATGTAAAGTAATGTAATGTAATGAAATGCAATGTAAGGTAAGGTAAGGTAATGTAATGTAAGGTAATGTAATGAAATGTTTTATAGGTAACAATAATGCCGAGTAAACAGATGACGTTTCCTTGGTAACAAAAATTCCGAGTAAACAATTGACGTTTCCTAGGTAACATAACAATGAAGTTACAATTTTTCGTTCCACTTTTTGCCGAATGACACTGACCCTAAAATATAGACGTATTTACGTCAAAAATAACTGACGCCACTGTCTTATACAGAAAGAAATTAGGATAATTACTGTATTATCATAGACACACTTCCAATAATTCAATTTGAAATGTGACCCTACACAGCTGAACAAGCAAAAAAGATTATGTTCTTCTGGGTTATGACGCCGTGTAAACTTGCAGTTTGATTGGATAGACACCTACGTTTCGGGGAAACATATTGGTTCCATCTTTAGGGTTAATAATGGACATACGCTTCTCCGAAACTTTGGTATCCATTTTTGACCAAACACGGCACCACAGCCTAGAACAACAACATAGTCATCCTGACTGCTGGGGGAATTTCTTTTCTCACAGAATAAAGTAAGAATTCACAGCTTCATAGGTCTGAATCATATCGCTTCGGAAAATCGCATATAATTATTTCTCTTTGTAGAACGGAACGTAGCTCGGATGGATATTAATAAAATGGATTCAAGCTAATCAAATTCCAGGGATCTCAACTAGCTTAGTAGAGAGTACAGACAACTCTCGGTTTACGAACAAGTTCCGTTCCAAGACGTTGTTCGTTATACTATCTACTAAACATTGAATGGTCTATACAATACGTTTTATTATAATGTATGTATGACTTATGGTTTAATTATTTAGTGTTCTGTCTGACGACAGGTCCATATGAACAGGATCCTTCCATCCTTTTCTCGGACTGGGACCTGTTCATATACGTTCTTGGCAGATGATTCAGAAGTGGTTTGCCATTGCCTTCTTCTGTGTGTGAATGGAGTAATTGTTGGGATGCCACGGAGAAACCGCGGAATCCCCCGGAGGAAAACTCCGTGTTGCCTAGACCACGGCCTTGCCCAACACAAGTTATAAATTCGGGCACCGCCGGGAATCGAAACCGAGACCCCCAGGATTACAAGGCCAGCGTTCTAACCGCTAGACCACCGTGGCTCTCGTATACGATACGTAACGTAAAATACATTTTACTGGCTAGATTAGTTTTATTAACCAAGAACAGTTCAGTATAATTATCATATAATAATTTTCTGATAATTATTGTAATAAATACATTTTTAAAAGTTTATTTATTTAAATCTTACAATTATGTTCACTATACCTTTGGCATTTTGTTTTATAAGAAACTCTATCTATTGGCGACTTTAATAAATTTTGAATGAATTGTGACGTTCGTTATAGCGAATGTTCGTAAAACGAGAATTGCATGTAATGGTATATATGACGATGAACCTTGGAGTTCCATAACCCTACGGCATTTATTGAACATTAGAGTAACCCTCAAGGGCTCAAAAATGAGTCTATACAATTGAGTTCAGGCTCCAAGCGGACAATTCGAGGGTCGCAGTTCGTGTGTCATGATTTCTTGCAGTCGCGTTCAAATCTGAATAAGTCAAACGAAGATCCTCGCGCTCAGTATGACTACGCAGAAAGAGTGCAGTCCCGTCCGTCTGACATCTCACCATGGCTTAATGAACTCTTTAGTGGTCAAGACACGTTTCTGTCATGTAGAGACACGAGGTGTGAAGCTAGAGATGAAGATAAGCCCCTCCTTCATCAAATTTCCCCCCCCACTCCCCAATCAGTCACGGCTGCGCTGTTCTGGTTTGCAATCCACCTCTAGCTGATTGTCTGATTAACTGATTGATTATATGATAAAATTAATTACTTGACTAAATAACTACGCACGGGGCAAAAGGACGTAAGAGCGCAGATGGAAATTATGCTGACAAAATTTTAAAAAGTTTTTATGAGATTCTGAAATATTTCACTTCCCATGAACGATAATTTTCAACCTATAAGACTTTTTATTTTCAGTGTTCTGTCTGACGACAGGTCCATATGAACAGGATCCTTCGATCCTTTTCTCGGACTGGGACCTGTTCATATACGTTCTTGGCAGATGATCCAGAAGTGGTTTGCCATTGCCTTCTTCTGTGTGTGAATGGGATGCCACGGAGAAACCGGGGAAGCCCCCGGAGCAAAACTCCGTGTTGCCTAGACCACGGCGTTGCCCAACACAAGTTATAAATTCGGGCACCGCCGGGAATCGAACCCGAGACCCCAGGATTACAAGGCCAGCGTTCTAACCGCTAGACTATACGGTGTAAGAACTCAGAGGACCACAAGTGATATTTAACTACTCACTTATTTTCAAAACTTCGGAATTGAATGTGACACAGCAGACCAATGAATATTGTATAAACTGACAAAACGAATTATTGAAAGTTGGTTTTCAAAGTTATGATGTAAAAATTCGGGCACAATCAAAGTATATCTACACGAGAACACACAATTATTTTGTCTACATACAAAATACTTGGACAATTACAACGTATAACAAAGGACATAACCATATTACGACGTTTTATATGTGTAATTATCTCTCATTCGAGACCAGAGTTAATGTACAGACATTTATGGAGATTATCTGCATATGAAGACCACATGATTATGCCTGAATTAGTGGTTTGTCAACGCCCGTAGTTTTACATAATATACGTATTTAAGGACTTGATGTCATTTTCTATGGAAATATTTTTGCGTCATATTTTTGATAATAATTTAGGTTCAGTATTCCTTACAAATAAAACACTCTCAAATCGGTAATAGCCGTCAGCGTGTATGCCACGTATTTTATATGATTTATAAATCAGTAAATGATTTGAATTATTTTTGGAGTTATGCGTTCTATCACTGACATTTCTATTGATATTAAAAAATATTCCTTGAGGCTTCCAATGGCGCAATGCTTCAAAGTCGATTTTTGAACCATAAAAATGATACGTTAATTTAAATTACTGTCCCTAGGGACTTTTGAACGAGGTGATGTGCAGTGATTCAAGATATCGATCCTTGAACCCAACAAGTGGCCCTCTGCCGTTAATCACCTCAACTACCGTGTTCGTTCCTCCAGGACAGGGAGGGTTTGTTTTGGACAAAAAAAGTTTTACAGACCTCAGGACAGTGGACACGCCCTGCGTTAATTTGCATTGCATACAGTGCTTAGCAAGACATTCTGTTCTGACTCGTACCATTAATTAACCCTTCAAAGTCTGCTGGTAAATAAATGTATCATTTGCATAATCACCAATAACGATGTATTTTGCCCGTGGAGTGTATTTATATGTTCCGTTTAATTATCACTGTAAACAGCGACCATTTCCTTAAACACCGTTAACCAGTTGACCTATGTGTTATTGAATTGGTTTTCTTTGAGGTACGGAATGAATTCTTAAATATTATTTAGATGATCTTCAGCTTTAAAGTCTTAAGATGGTAAAGTTGCGTCATATTGTGATATAATAAATATATATTATTTAAATCTTGTCCGTCTAATAACAATAAATTCTGATAAAAAAAATGTACGCTAAAATAATATATGGAAATTGTATTTAAGAAATTGTATTTAAGTTAATATTGATTTGAATCTTTATATAATTATATACACCTGAAGATAGTTCTTTTAGGAACTGAAACATGTCGTGAAAAATGATGGTCTAATGTAAATCGAATATTTGGATAAAGAACATCATTTAATATTTTAAATATTTTAAATGTTAATTATTGTAATATTTTAATATTTAATAAGAATTTATTGTGATCAGACGGACAATATTTAAATAATATATATTTAAAGTCTTAATAGAGAACCAAGTAACTCCATTGTGAGAGGTCTCTCCTGGACAGATAATTTAAACTCGAACAAGGTCCATAGTCGACTTCATAAGAACACGCCGTCCAATCACATTTAAATTCCCATAACATATTACCAAATATACATTTTAATATTATCCCCTACACAGCGATCTTGAAAGGTAATTTATATATGGCTGTCTTCTGGGTTGTTGCACCGTGCAGTCTACCATGGAGGCAGCAAGGATCTCTTAAACGTCGGCAAACGTCTACCAGTCTACAAGGTGCAACTACCCAGAAGACAACCATCTTCAACAAGCCACTTTACAGAAGGTCTTTGGGTTCTCCTTCAATGGCAGCCGATAAGGCCGCTTTTCCACCGAGTCAGGGTCTTACTACTATAAGGCTTTACCGAGTGAAACTTTTAAAGGATGGGAGAAGCTTTGTGCTGTCTCTCACGTGTTTCAGTCCGACGCGATGCCATCAAGTTAGCTTTATCGAAAGTAATTTCCACAGCCTCGGGAATGGACGGGGCGAGATGGCAGAGTAATCGTGATTTGAAATCACCTCTACTAATTTCCATAAGAATGAAGGGTCGATCTTAATCGCAAACGCTTCCAAGTACTGAAAGGGTTGAACTATGTGAATGTGAATTGGACTTTATCATTAGTCATCAATCATCGACTGATGGGATGCGACGTCAGCATCATTCAGATAAATCATATGTCATCTCAGTCGCTGCTTTACTGGAAAGAAAGAGACGTTTAAGGCAGCTTTTGATGTGTGTCTGTCGGATAAACCTTTACAATTACATTGAAACGTGAAAGGTTATTAAACTGATACCCTGGAAATTATTGACTATAGATAAAGGTTCTTAGATGGGTTAAACGTATAAGAAATTTTAATTGCTATAAGGTACGCAGTTTAATAAACAATATTTCTCATGAGATGATAATGTTGCGTCATATTGTGTTGAATATATACTTGCTCAATTTTATCAGTCTTATCACAATAAAATATTATTATTAAATATTAAAATATTATTACAATTAACATTTAAATATTTAAAATATATTAAAATGATGCTCTCTATCGAA
>NW_019060597.1:75682-99211 GCF_000696155.1 Zootermopsis nevadensis | reverse complement strand
TAATGTAAATCGAACATTTCGATAGAGAATATCATTTAATATATTTTAAATATTTAAATGTTAATTATGGTAATATTTTAAT
Organism: Zootermopsis nevadensis; assembly: GCF_000696155.1. Next base: position 99,129 of record NW_019060597.1, on the reverse strand, counting down.
ATTTAATAGGAATTTTATTGTGATTAGACTGACAAGATTTAAACAAATATATATTTATCACACTATATCACGCAACTTTATCATCTCCTGTTTGTTTTATTAATCTTTCGCATTTAACATCAGTATTCAATGTTGCATAACCCATTCCAACAGGGGTAGTCGCTAAATAAACCAGAGACAGTAATTTCTATTTCGATCTAACGTACGGGAGTTCTGAATATCTCGTCCATTTGTTGTAGCAGTGACTGTACGGGTTATGTCTGTTGTGTTGGCCGGCCTGGAGGGCTTTACTACTTTACATGACAAGTGACTTCTTGTATAACATCCGTAGCGGTCACGCTGTGTGCTCGAGACACAATGCACACCGCATATAAAAAGCATCGTGCTGAGAGCCATGTGAGGACATCAAAGGCAGAACAGATGATAATGCAGACTGGGATGGTTTACACACTGAAAATGGGTCTAAGAACACAGGTCCATTCGTTGGGGCACCGCATGAAACAGTTCCAGTAATTGAAAAAAAACATTTTACCCCAGAGTCCTGGACATAAGGTAACATGTTCCTCCACATCTTAAGAAAGGATGGCTTGTACATAATGTGTTTTCTTTGTGTATTCCACTTAACATTTCATTCAACATGAACCTCTGTACTAAGATGTGTCACACTGGGCTCAATTCCAACCTGCAGATGAAACTGCAGGTGAACTTCGAGGAAACGTGACTGATTTATGCTTGTCAGTGACGCGGATAAATCCCAGACGGTGAATTGTGGTGAATGACGTTCTATTTTTGGTTTTCATCAGTATCACCACAGGAAAATAACTACAGTTAGTATAACCCACAATGCGACCGAAAATGGAACCGGATATCACATGAATATAAAACTATACCTGATTCCACCATGTTTGAGAGACGACGTAACCTACGCCCCCACCCTTCCACCTGTGGTCCACATATTTATAACTCTCTGTACTACCAGTTATAAAAACATTTAACTGGAAATTGGGCTTATTTTACGAGGTGCGATCGGAAAGTTTCCAGACTGTGTCAATAGAGGGCGACTCAAAGTTCGGCAGTTTTTGGCCTCAAACACCATGGCCGTCATCCCGCACCCTCCTTAGCTCCGTGTGACTTCTTCCTCTTCCCAAAGATGAAAATTCAGCTAAAGGGAAGGAGCTTTGAGACGATAGAAGAGATTCAGGCAGAATCCGCATCGCAGCCAAGTTTGTGCCAAGGCTCCTGTCTGAGGACCAGAAGCAGTTCGGCAGTTTTTGGCCTCAAACACCATGGCCGTCATCCTGCACCCTCCTTATTCGCCGGATTTAGCTCCGTGTGACTTCTTCCTCTTCCCAAAGATGAAAATTCAGCTAAAGGGATGGAGATTTGAGACGATAGAAGAGATTCAGGCAGAATCGCAGATGGTGCTTGACAGGCTGACAAAGAAAGATTTCCAGGGATGCTTCCAGGCTTGGCAGCGGCGCTGGGATCGTTGTGTTCACTCCAAGGGGAACTACTTCGAGGGTGATGAATGAATTTAATACCTTAGATAAGTGTACGGGTTTTTTTATACGCGCAGTCTGGAAACCTTTCGATCGCACCTCGTAATGTTGTAAATTCTCGGTTCAAATCTCGGCCTAGAGGTCAGCTATCTTAATTATTTAATAGTTCTTTTCAGTCCGTTCAGATAAATTTTACACTTATCACTACTCTGTAAACAATACTTCTTAAATAAAAGTGAACAATGTGTTAATACCTCAGCACACAACACGTTTTGATCGGATTGATTCAAACTAATGTATGAGGAACGGTCAGTATCGTAGATTCGCTTTAGACAGCGGAGACTTCGCCATTCCAAGTTGTAGCCCCACCCCCGATACTTTAAAATGTAGAAAGACAGATGCGTCTCAAGAAGGTCATTATTAGGTTTATGATTGTTAATAACGATTAACAGAATTGTTTAGTCCTGTACTTTACCAAAATAACCTTAGAAAAGAAACATTACTTACTGTAAAATATTTAAAATAATGACAGTACTGTGTATGGGTCCTGTTTAGGTAACAGCCATGTCTGACGTCACTTACAGGCCCTTACTGTCTTTGAGTGCTTCTTACGGCGAGAAAACAACGGGTTTACACTAACCAACAATTTGTGGACCCATTTTAATGTTAACTGTATATTATTTTTCCACAGTAATAATACAAAATACAAAGACATGTATGATTTAATTTTGCTTCATTAAGAAGTCACGGAATAAAATATTATTTCTTAAAGATTCTGTCTGAATCTCTTCTATCGTCTCAAATCTCCTTCCCTTTAGCTGAATTTTCATCTTTGGGACGAGGAAGAAGTCACACGGAGCTTAGGAAGGAAGTTGGGGTCGGTTCTTGCAAGATCTTTTAGCTCCTGACAAACGAGAAGTCGATTCTGCTTCTGGTCCTCAGACAGGAGCCTTGGTTTCGCATGTGGAGTTCTTCCTTTAGAATCAGCTGACAGGTCCCAACAATGTCGCACAAGTCGTTATGGTACGACGTCGATCTTCGTGAATGGCCTGCCGAATCTTCGTACCATTTTCGGGCGTTGTGCTCGAAGATGGTCGTCCAGAACGCTCGTCATCATCGACAGAAGTTCGGCCGTTTTTAAAACGTGAATGCCACACAAAAGTTTGTGCACGACCCATTGCGGACTCCCCAAATGCTTGCTTTAGCATTTCATAGGTTTCCGTAGCCGTTTTGGTGAGTCTTTGGCAAGAGATTCAGGCAGAATCGCAGATGGTGCTTGACAGGCTGACAAAGAAAGATTTCCAGGGATGCTTCCAGGCTTGGCAGCGGGGCTGGGGTCGGTGTGTTTACTCCCCGGGGAACTACTTCGAGGGTGATTGATGAATTTAATACCTGAGATAAGTGTACGGGTTTTTATACGCGCAGTCTGGAAACCTTCCGATCACACCTCGTATTTTAAGGACATAACATTTTATGTCAAGAACATTTTTGTGTTCAAAGAGCAAGTTTTGGAGAAATCTACAATTCTATTTTAATAGACTATTCATAAAGTCATGAGACGTTGTATGAGTCTGTTTATTAAACAGACCGGCATTTTGTTAGCTCACAGTCGTTCTTTGCTGCCAGTTTACTCTCGTACGTACATTTTACGGACTGTTATTTTCTCATCAAGTTAGACTTTCACTGACAGCGAATAAGACAGGCCTTGTACGAGATATATGAAGTCACATGCTGTAATAAATTCTCCAATAAATGTGATTACGTGGAACCTTTTTCTAACACACGAAATATACAACATTTATGAATAAATTACTTAAAAATACGAAACATAAATGTTAATTTACTTATATCATGCTAATTTACGTTAAGCGATAAATTTTACTATGTCACATTGCAATAACGGAATCAAAATGGTCGGATAGCAAAGGCTTTCATCTTAATGAATGATATACGAGATCCCATATAATTATGAAATATTACATGAGGTTAATGTAATCTCACATAATTGTTTTATTTATTTCAATGTCTGTCACTTTCAATACCCCAGACAGAAAATATAATTTTCTTTAAAGAAATATAAAGTTTAGTTCTGATTCTCGTTGCAAAAAAATTGTCAGTGGAACCATGGTTCCGGAGAATTTGACGTAAATACGTCTATACGGAAAGGAAGTTTATATATTGGCTTTATTCTAAATATTTCCTTTATACATGCTTTACAATTGAGATAATTTTGATTAAGACATTGCTTAATCAACTTGAATTAGTTACGCTTAAAATGGGTCTGTGGTAGCTGAATGTAATGTAAGGTAATGAAATGAAATGTTTTATAGGTAACAACAATGCCGAGTAAACAGATGACGTTTCCCAGGTAACATAACAATGAAGTTACACTTTTTCGTTCCACTTTTTGCCGAATGACACTGACCCTAAAATATAGACGTATTTACATCAAAAACTGTATCCAGACATTAGTTATTCTTTAATTTATCCAACCATTCGGTCTAGTTGGACATACATATGCACCATTTCTGCTGTTACGTGACTTGACAAATCTGCATTTAAATTAAATTAACCATTTGTTCTGTCCACCAATACATCATCTAAACTTCATATTCAGTTCGATTTATGGTTTACGTTTGTAATATAAGGTGTGTGATTTATCACTACATTGTTTATTGCCTCTACAATCCCTGACATTGTGCTTAATATAATCTGTCGCTACAAAGAGCTTTCGACTGACAGCTACAAATGCATAGCTTCATATTGTTTGGGAATATTTGCGACAATTGTCAGAAGTGATGATGTTACATTTTCTGTGGTTCGGCGTATTGACTGGCTGACATTGTTTGGGGTCGTTCCATCATGTAGAATTAAATTTGACGTCCTTTGGGTGTTAAGAGGCAGACGGACATAAACTGAGCAGTCAAACGAAATGTAAATTAAATTGTTAAATATTTAATGTCATTTTGAACACCAAATTCCACCACTGAAACTATATTGAATGAGTTAAAAACAACGTTTAAACCTCTTACATTATTTGCAGAAAATCGTAACTTGTTTTGAAGAAGACCCAAATTTTTATTTATGTTTATAATTTCCCTCCTTCGCAACTCTATTAGAAAAAACTGGTTGCCTCAACTGCAGGAAATAGCCACACTCATAACACAGAAAAGAACGTAACCATTAAGTCCCTTCCTTTGTACCACACTGGCACGTAGCCTGGTTGCCGTCTATACCAGATTCGTGTCTGTAATAAATCAACGTAAGATAAACCGCAGATGCAACACCGGAATCAACAGATTTAGAAAATACGTGCATTCCAACTGGAGCTACGTCTTACCAGGCGTGTTTAATAAACAAACCTGTTAGGAAGTGTGCGCACCGCGTAACAACTGCGAAGACTTTCAAAATGGCTGTTAATTATCTCCAAATCAGTAATACGTTAAAGGTGTAATAACGCACAAAATGCTTCATTTTTGGGGGGAGAGGGGAACAAATTTCTTTCGAAATATCTTCGGTGCGATAAATATTTGGCGAGTTACAGTCCAGATGCGAGCAGGAAACACAGGCATTGTCTTCCCCTGCTGTAGAATCTTAAGTCTTTATTTTTTATTTAGTGTTCTGTCTGACGACAGGTCCATATGAACAGGATCCTTCCATCCTTTTCTCGGACTGGGACCTGTTCATATACGTTCTTGGCAGATGATACAGAAGTGGTTTGCCATTGCCTTCTTCTGTGTGTGAATGGAGTAATTGTTGGGATACCACGGAGAAACCGGGGAAGCCCCGGAGGAAAACTCCGTGATACCTGGACCACGGCCTTGTCCAAGTTATAAATCCGGGTACCACCGGGAATCTAACCCGGGACCCCAGGATTACAAGCCCAGCGTTTTGACCGCTAGACCACCGTGGCGGTTTAAGTCCCTTACGTTACGTTAATTTCCTCCATTGATCCCCTGTCACTTAATGCCTTCAATTCCGTCCCTGGACACTTCTTACAGCGACAATGAAGGTGCTGGAAGGTACCCGTCACATCCGCGGCTTCTCATTCCAATGAAATGAAAAGTGGACCCGCGTGTTCGTAAACCTTGCTGGCCATGGCGATTATCCCCTGACGATCTGTAATCACCACGTACCTAATGGCCGGAATGCGTCTAAGCCAAACTGTTTTATAATATTACACGCGCACGCACGCACACACTATGGCGATGAGTAATCGCCCTGATGATGGAGGCACCAGGGACCTCTGAAACGTCGGTAAACTTCTACCTAACTACACGGTGAAACAAGCCAGAAGACAGCCATCTTCAGTCACTTCCTCTTTGGTTTTACAGCAGAATTGCAACCGATCTTCATGCACATATTTTAAATTTTATTGATGATGGATCCAAAAGAAATACAGACACACGATGCCTCGTGTGGGATAATAATCCGTGATTTAATGAACGTCCAGCAGCGAATGGCTTTAAAAAGAAAGCAGTGCCTATTTCTCTCAGAGAAAAAAGATTCAAAGATATTAAGGCGCCGACGTCTGTGTCCGACGGTGGTAGACGCCGTTCGGCTCTTCAGATCCTCCTAGATCCATTTACCGCTGAGAGTTTCCACTGTTCAGTGTCCTCTGAGACCACAATTCTTTGCAGGATCTACACAGCTTAATACGGTTTATAGCCGTTGCTAACAGCAGCAGGAGGTAAAAACACGCGGATTCATGATAATATGGACTTTGCTGGGTCTGCTCTCGCGGGCTGCTGGCAAAAGATGTCTGGAGCCTTTCAAATTGGAAATTGATATTTTTTAAATGCCGATATCTGAGTGAATTAAGTAGGACCAAGTTTTTTTTAAAATAAAATGGTACCCAACAACACACCAATCGGCTGATTACGAGGTGCGATCGGAAAGTTTACAGACTGCGCCTATAAAAACCCGTACACTTATCTCAGGTATTAAATTCATCCATCACCCTCGAAGTAGTTCCCCTGGGAGTGAACACAACGATCCCAGCGCCGCTGCCAAGCCTGGAAGCATCCTTTTTTTTGTTGCAAGATCTTTGAGCTCCTGACAAACGAGAAGTCGATTCTGCTTCTGGTCCTCAGACAGGAGCCTTGGTTTCGCATGTGGAGTTCTTCCTTTAGAATCAGCTGACAGGTCCCAACAATGTCGCACAAGTCGTTGATGGTACGACGTCGATCTTCGTGAATGGCCTGCCGAATCTTGGTAACATTTTCGGGCGTTGTGCTCGAAGATGGTCGTCCAGAACTCTCGTCATCATCGACAGAGGTTCGGTCATTTTTAAAACGTGAATGCCACACAAAAGTTTGTGCACGACCCATTGCGGACTCCCCAAATGCTTGCTTTAGCATTTCATAGGTTTCCGTAGCCGTTTTGGCGAGTCTTTGGTAAAATTTGATGCACACGCCATTCCGAAATCGCAGGAGGGTCGGTGTAATGCACTACCAAAACGCTCGTAACTAAGAAACAAATGCTAATTCGATGATGCCGGCTAGCACACTGATTCAATATGAATGTAGGCCGCACCCCCTAGCGGCAGAAGCTCGTACTACATCCGGTTCGCCCTCTATTGACACAGTCTAGAAACTTTCCGATCGCACCTCGTATTACGAGTCAAAACACATATTTTGCGCGCACATTTTGCCTTACGCATTCTTCCATATTTATTTTGGATAACAGCAACCGGTAGACATTTTGTTTTGTGATGAATGAATAACGAAATTAGTCCATTACAAATGTTAATCCCTCATGTGGTGAGGCCCGACAGCGTTTCCCCCAAGAGCAGGGTCACTTTCTAGGGGCATCACATGAACGCGGGTGTTAACATTTTATAAACAAAGATACTCCTCATTTCTAAGGATAAATAGTCTTCGATTTATTTCAACTGTTATGAGATTTCTGGTTCTCACTGCGCCGAGAATAAAGACGAATATTTTCTGGCTTGTTGCATCGTGTAATATCGTAGAGATTGACCGACGATTTAGGGCTGTTGACTCCCTGCGTCTTCAGGACCATCGCCATGTATGGCTAAACAAACCGGTAGTCATTTTCGTAACGTTTAAGTCATAAAGACTTGTTCCTTTTAATTCAGAAACTCACGACAAGTATAAAAGATAATTGTCTTCTGGGTTTTTGCGTCGCGTAGTCTGGTAGAAGATTACCGACGTTTCAGAGATGTTTGCTGCCTCCATTAACATGATCTCCGCCCTGATGATGGCGGCAGAAAGTATCTCTGAAACGTCGGTAATCTTCTACCAGACTACGCGCCGCAACAACCCAGAAGACAGGTGACTTCAGTTCAATAAATGTTTAAGGCAGTGAATCGAGAACGTTAGTTCATGTGGTGAAACTTTTAGTCGCGTAGTTTATTCATGGGTTCAAGTCACGGATAGGCTAACGAGTGTCCAAACTGCGAAAACATTCCGTTACTTTCCTCCCTTTGGTAAAATGTCAGCATGGAATCTTGAAATAGGCAACGGTAGTTGACATTTGATTTTGTTCCTGTCCTATCGTCCCATTTGATGCTAAATAATTTCATCAGTTGGAAGAACATTGATCCACTAATGGCTATCAGTTTGTAGGTTCTACTATTACAATTGTGTTTCGATTTGTTTCTATCAGGTCAGACATCTACCCGTGAACTGGTCTCTCACCAATTGAATACTACACCCGCGCTATAGATACATTAAGCATTGAATCCTTCTTTTGTTATGTCAATTGGGTTTAGAGGGAAGGCAACATGCATGTAAATCTGAAAGACAAAAGGAGAAATATCGACCTTACGCTTACCATTCATTGAGATATATGTGGGTAGATTTTGGGTTGTTTCTTTTTGTACGCGTCTCTTGTTTGAACAACAGAATTATATAACCTGATACTGTGAAAATAGAAGTTTGTACTTTAAATATGCTTTCAAGCCCAGCGGCCCCACCTGAATTTAAGATCTTTGTTTCTCTGACGCATTCGAAAACTTTCAGAAAGCCATTTTAATAAAACGGCTCCGACCGTCAACATGAAATTACTCGACAACGGATAAATCAATTATATTCAAATGTAACAGTCGTAAGCCTACGAAATAATGCCCAATTGTTTCGATTTTCAATTAAATCGGGCAATTTTCAATGCCGCATTTAATGAAAGGATAAATACGTTTTCATGATTTGTCGTTAGAAAAAAAAATAGCAGGTAATTTTACTGTCAGTATCCTAGCAACCCAATGTTGAAGCGTAAATAATTTGACTTTTCTCGCTTTTCCCTGAATTATTAAACAGAATAGTTCGATTTTGAAAAAGTCAATGAAAACATTTAAATTCGATCTCCTCTGCGTTCAGTGATTCAAATGCCACCTGCCGTGCATATCTTGTATTATGTTTAAATCTGAAAAAAAAAAATCTCGATTGCTTCCGATTTCATCTGGGGGGAAATCGACTTTGGGAGTCGGCAGGGTCGTGGGAACTACAGTAAGGGTATCAAAGGTCACCGACCCCCACATCTGTGACGTCACTGCCGTCATTTGCAAGGCATTGAATGCGCCAGAACAGTTCGTCAAGCGTATATTTTCTGGCTTGTTTAAATTATAAAGAAGAGTATTTAGATTTTAGAGTGATTCACAGTGTGTCATTTTGGCTGCACGCGTGAGTGTGTCCAGGCATGGATATATAAATGCTCTAACACAGGGCTTCTCACCCTTTTTAGCTGGCGTACCATTAATTCTAACTTAACACATAAAATTCACCACTTACAAAATGCGTTCAGGGAAAACTTATTTACGTTGATATTATATTTTGATTTTCTTGCTTAGTTCGCGTACCCCTCAGCATTGGCTAGCATACCACCAGTGGTACTTGTACCATAGGTTGAGAAACGCTGCTTTAACAGATTTTTGAATACAATGAAGTGTCACATATAAAAGTACAGAAATATATTCGGTCCTGAGTCACCTAAATCCAGCCATCGCCTGTTTTTTACGTTAATTTTAATATTATCCTCCCCTCTTCATTGATATTTCAAACAGATTATTTTCTAAGAAATTTACGAAAATAATTTTTCAGTTGTATTTTCCTTTCTGCTGTCGATCGTGGACCAAAGTTTTCCTTAGCGTTATAAATTCAGATTAAATGTTGATAGCTGTTGTCTTCCGAGTCGTCGCATCGTGTAAACTTCTACCAGACAAGTCTTTCATTTTGCTTTCTACCTTCGTGCTAGGTACGTCTTAGAACCATAGCAAACAGCAGGTAAACCAATGAGTTTATGAATCGCATTCAATTCACTGTTTCTTACATTAAAATATAGACCATTTTAAAACCACTTTCTCATTAATTTAGGTCAGAACCTAAAGTTCCTTATAAGAACAAGACAATTTCCGTACCTTCACTTAACAAACACGCTCGTTTTGATAAGAATAATGTACTGTACAAGAGAAGGAATTATAAACAATGTTTAGTATTGTTTCGTTATCAAAACATCTTCATTAAGGCATTTCCACAGTTATTAATAAAATAAACAAACCTTTAACACGAAGAAATATGAACCCTGTCAGCACGAATGTATATTACACTGTAATACTCTGGGCCGCATATTTGTCCCGTATCTATTCAATTACTCAACACGCGATGTGCACTGCTACACGGAAACCCAGAACTGGTTTCATCGGGTGCGTCAAATCACGGAGCTCGTGTAGACTGGATTTGTAACAAAATACACTTTCCATTTGATCCATACTCGTATATGAAAGCACTGCTACACGGAAACCCAGAACTGGTTCCATCGGGTGCTCGTGTAGACTGGATTCGTAACAAAATACACTTTCCATTTCACCCATACTCGTATATGAACAGTAAATCTTGTTATTAGCACAATAATTCACTTTTATTATCACATATGAAATGGAAAAAGATAGCTAAATTAACGAAAAGATATGAGAAGAATGTCTTACGCCAATTTCCATACAAATGTTTCCGCATGTTTAATGAAATTATAGGAAACAGAGCCTAAGAACGGAAAAGAAAGTCCCTCGGACATCAGACGACCAACCCACAGCCATTTTAATTGTTCATGGCTTCGACCCTTCCAGAGAAGACACTGACACATCATAAATAACAAGTCATTTACATATATTCCAAATTAGTCACCACCAGTATGAATGTAAATATTCAATGCCTAAAAGTCATAATTCTTAGGTTTAAAGTTTCCATCGTCGACATATTTGAAATTTTAAACAATCAATATTTGTCAGTTACCCACATTTAGAAGACGAGGGCTTGATGTTCTACTGGGTTTTGATGCTGTGTTGAAGACGACATTTCTCCGAAATATTGTAGTCTATCTACAAGTCTACACGGCGCCAAAACCCGGAAGAAAAACATTATCATCTTCACCGCAGTTAAAACCTCAAATTTCAGTCTACTGCTTCCATGACAACAGCGATGTAATATAATACAGGCCATCAAAATATTTTACCTTAAGGGCTAGAATCGCTAATCTCATGGTCACCAGGTTCTCACGAGGGCGAGTATGATAATGGCTATCTTCTGGGATACAGAGCCGTGCAGTCTGGCACTTGACATCAAGAAGATTGAGGCAGCAAGCACCTCGGAAAGGTCGGTAATCTTCTTTCAGACTACACGACTCAACATCCCCGAAGACAGTCGTCTCTAACACTGGATTTGTTAGTTTATAAACACGTGATGCTAAATATAATTCCATTATACGATCACCAAAAAATCTTCTACATAGCTGCTTTTTTATACTGTCGCGTTATTGCTAAATTTAACTGTATTCGTTTTTGAACATGTTTCGACTGTCACCCAGTCTTTATCATGTTCGTTTTACATTATTTCGCTGACGCAAACCGTTGCAGTTTCCTAATATAATCATATTGTTATTTGTCGAACATATCAATACATACTGTATGTGTATGATAAACCAGTTTCTGCACACCCGGTAGTATCCGTATTCCCAACAGGGCACCGTCTTGCTTAGCAACTTTTAATCAATCCACTACCTGCTGTAGATAAGGTAAACCACACGACAAAGGAAGGGGTCTGATGTTAACAGAAACAGTTCCTGGCTGTGTTATACGAGGGTTACTTCAAAAGTCATGGCAACTCATTTTTTGGGGGCAAACACTTTATATTGAAGAAAGTTCAAACAGTGTCAAGAACATTTTACGTCTTTGGAGATGGAAAGTACTACACCATCCTCCATATTCACCCGACCTTTTGTCATGTGACTACGACTTAATACCCAAATTGAAACAGCCATTGCGAGAGAAACGCCTTCGTACACGAGAGGACATTTCGAACACAGTTCAGCGCGAGATGGCAAGATTTGGAGATGGTGAAGCTGATGGTATTTGCCGTCTTCCTCGTCGTAGTCGGCGAGTACTTGATATACTCGGAGACTACTTTGAAGGTTACTAGTCTTAATGTAAGAATTCTGATTTAACTTACATTGAATTTTTTTAATCACAATTGAATTTTGAATTGCCTAATATATCTACACCCATTCACACTTACCTCATCTGACTATGCCTATCGGAGGAATATATCGTGCCCTTTCATCTGTATCTTTTGAACTTTCTTCAATATAAAGTGTTTGTCCCCCCCAAAATTAGTTGCCATGACTTTTGAAGTAACCCTCGTATAATCTTACGTCTTAGAATTTTGGAATGTGTATCCTTTAAGGAAGTTTCATCGTAAGGACTGGTAATCTTGTGAAGAACTTGTCGTTTATCTTTATTTCCTTTTCATTGTTCGTTCATTTCCTTTATGATCCTCTATTCCGTAGTCAGTACACCGACGATAGGGGGTCTTATCTCTGTAGACTCCACACCTACAAATACAGCGCAAGATGACAAAGAATCTCCTACACGGCTTAACATTTGCATTCCTCTGTGAAAGCTTCGATACGGCCGGCCTCTCAGCACATCATCCAATGTCAATTAAATCCACATGGCACCCTTCAGCCTGATGGATTATCGTCACTCGTAACGAAACGAAAGGAAGCAGTTAAGGGGTGAAAATAAAGAGTTTCATATTTTAGGGGGTTGTGTCTGCTGAGAGAGGATGAGTGTGCCAAGAGGGTGAAAACTGAATTATCCTCAAGATACAAGCCTCGTCGTTATTATTGCGGGGAGTTACTCTAACAAATCCCTAACTGTATTCCCGCCGGAGTATGCACGGAGTACACGTGATCGCGATAAACATTGGGATCTGTCTTATCGCGGACCAGCGCTTTCCCTTAACGCCATTTCGGGGCAAAGCGACTCAGACACAAGCAAAGAAACCATGGAAACACGACCACGACTCTAGCGTTTAATTACGCTCCTCCTTTCAACTTATTTAAAAATTAAAACTGCCATTATAATTTTCAAAACGCAAAAATATATACAAATTAACACAAGTTTAGAACATACAGTACCTAATATCAACATAATTGTTTCTAAATTACCACCAAATAGAAAATATTTAGATGTATCGATTATGTTACTCTTAAGTTGTGACTATGTGTAGTCTTGCGGGTGGATAAAACGTTTAGGAGAAAGTGACTTCAGTCCTGAAGACGGAAACTATATTTTCCTCCGAAACGTCGGTAACCACATCTAAGATTATACGGCGTCTCATCTCAGAAGACCAAAACAGGCAAACAGGCCTGTTAAACATCACTGAGCTGTTATTGTTTCTAGGGTAAAAGATTGGTATTCACTTTTTTGGAATTGTAAGTAACTTAAAGATGGCTGTATTCTGGGATATTGCGCCGTTGGGAAACTTCTACCACGCTACATCCTAGAAGCCAGTAATTTTCTTACTCGATTATTTGAAAACCTGAAATCTCACCTGGTAAATTACGTTTTTTGTGTGTGTTATGTCTGAAAACATCGATATTTATCGATACAGGCTAAAGTGTTTCATTAAATATGATAAATGTTTCGTAATTTCAGTTCAGTGTAAGGTCATGAATACATGACTTTGCTAAGTTCTGTCATGTGGCCTGTTAGACCAGTGCCATAATTACTTTACTCACCATCCGACTGCTGTACATCTCAATTCGTCGGGTCCCCAGTTTATCAGCGAGGGATGTGTACTCTCGGCTGACTGGGTTACTTCATTAATTCAATTTGTGCGTTGGTTGATGCGATTACTACAGGGATGTATCGACTTTCTGCCCAACTCACCCTCTGCAACAATACATAAAGCTAGAGTGCGGACATGCTATATAGAATCAATACCATTCATGTACAACACGAGATCCCATACATTCATATCCAGTATTCGTTCGTAATAAAAACAAGAATTGTTATGGGATGAGGAATTTGTCATTAAGGCCCGAAAGTGGTTGTTCAATTATGTAAATCTGTTCGGATTAAGGGTAGCAAGAGGGTGGGATTTGTGTCTTTTTTTTATCACGATTGTATAGGGGTATAAAATCGAAAGAGCTTCCTCGTTTTACTGTTTCGCCATTTCCATTTTATTTTACCGAAATCACCGGAACAGTTTTCAAATAATGGAAAAGGAAACCCGTTACGACCGCTATTTTAGCCTTTGAAATGATGCTCCAAAAGTTTCTGACCTGTAGCACTATAGTCTGTTTCCATAGCAACCAACGTCGATTGAATGTCACGTGTTTCTCACGTCATTAGAGCAAATAGTGTTTATATGCCTATCCAGTCTTGAAGCTTGTCATTTATACAACTTCGTATTACGTGAATTACCTGCATCGAATGCTGAAAATTATCCATCGTTTCGGCTAACTCTGCAGTTGCCATCTTCAGAGCGAATATATAATACTTGGACGTTTTTGAAAGCCTTGTTCATTAGCCCGAATGAACATGGAGGTTGCCGTGACATGATGCGAATATGGCATTATTTTCAATAAAATCTTCTCGGGCGATCAGCCGCGTCACATCGTTAAAGACGAAACCGACGTTTCAGTGACCATCTCTGTCCCCATCATCAGGGTTCTGTCCTTATCGTACAGACGTTTCGCAACGCAGACTCACCGTCATTAAAATGATTAAAAGATTATGAATTCTCCACCTTAATAGCACTAGGCATTGTGTATTATGCGACATTGTACTTGCTAATTCATTTAGGGGAAATTATATTATATGAGACATTGTTTGGTTTAGTGGTCGAATACAGAATTCACGAAACTCAACTATAATTCAAAAACTTAAAACGAACGAATAATATTATAAATACAATTATAATACGGCCAGCCAAAATAATCGAAATTTCAAGATTTGTGATCATATGCAACGCAATGTATTTTGTTTGAGGGAGGGGGGTCATAATCGATTATCTAGATGTTTTAACAAATCACATTTCGGATGTTGTTTCTATTTCCATCTTCGGCTGGCAGGAGGACAAAAGCCTAATGTGGTCGACTTCGAGATACGTAGTCGAGGTAGGCTCAAATAATCGAACGCGGACAGCGACAACTAGACTCGTTCATCAGCCGATATCGAAATTTTTTTTCTAGCGAAATCAATTAGTGTGCTTTATACAAAATTAATATGTATAGTTTATTTACAAGCAAACGATCAGAATTGCCCATCAGTTGAATGCAATTCCGCTAACTTTAATAAAGACGTTATTACCATAATTGTACTCTACCTGAAACTATTAGTAAGAACTGCACAAAACACCACAACCCAATGAAGTCAAACCTCGTGAATGCGTGACAAGGACTTACAGGCGCGTCTTTAGAGTTAGCTTTCTAGTTGCCACTAGATTTGTCAGACCGTGTCGAGCTGCACAAACAGGCTTCTTACTGACTATTAAGAAAACATCAACAGAATATACCGTAATTATTAATGATCTCCCTGTCCTTAATTACGGCTAACTACTTGTTAAACCTTTTTGTACTGGTGTTTGCCATTACAGCCACGGTGGTCTAGCGGTTAGAACGCTGGCCTTGTAATCCTGGGGTCTCGGGTTCGATTCCCGACGGTGCCCGAATTTATAACTTGTGTTGGGCAAGGCCGTGGTCTAGGCAACACGGAGTTTTCCTCCGGGGGCTTCCCCGGTTTCTCCGTGGCATCCCAACAATTACTCCATTCACACACAGAAGAAGGCAATGGCAAACCACTTCTGGATCATCTGCCAAGAACGTATATGAACAGGTCCCAGTCCGAGAAAAGGATGGAAGGATCCTGTTCATATGGACCTGTCGTCAGACAGAACAGTAATTAGTTAATTAATTAGTTTGCCATTGCTGACGTGTGTCACCGCACGCAGAATTATAAGCAATTAATCGATAGATCGGAGTGGAGCAAATGTTTTCTTTCAGACTCGTACAGAAACCTTCTTCCGTTCCGATCCTCCCACCCGCCAGTCCGACACTTCTCCTGCCTCGCATGCCAGAGGTCCCGAATTCATTTCTGAGCATGGGAGTAAGTTATGATGACAGTTATTTCGCACTGTTCTTTGGTTCGAATGGATACCATTTCCCTAGTCACTCTTCCCAAATGCACGTCCATAACCATTCACCTAGCCGACGCTATAGGAACCTATGCAGTTCATAAAACTTGGTCAGAAGAAACGATCCATTCACGTTTAAGCATTCCTCGAAGAAAACTCGAACACGTAGTCAATGGATAAATAAAAACTTGCTTGCCTGAATTAAATATAGCCGATACTGATATAGCCTGAAGCCGTAATTCTACTGACAAGTATAGACCCGCAAATCGGAAGACTGTATTTTACGGAAGGGCACCTTGAAATTTTACTACGTAATACAAATGTTAAATATCGTAACTGTTTCCTAACGGAAAGAAACTACAGATCTAATCTTCTTGCCCTGTGTCAAAAGGATAGTACAATAAGGAATTTGCTATGCTTTTAGTAGTGGCCTCGCGGTCTGAGGCGTGGGCCTTGTGCCGCTGGGACCGTGGGTTCGATTCCCACTCAAGCCATGGATGTCTGCCCGCGTCTTTCTGTGTTGTGCTGTCCTGTGTACAGGTTGAGGCCTTGCGACGGGCCGATCTCTCGTCCAAGGAGTCCTACCGAATGTCTATAGACCAAAAAACCAACGAAAAGTTGGGACCAGCAGTGCTCAGGCACTTGAAGAACGGGTCGTTCCCAGTATCTATTGCTTTTTATCGCTGGCCTTGTAATCCTGGGGTCTCGAGTTAGATTCCCGGCGGTGCCCGAATTTATAACTTGTGTTGGGCAAGGCCGTGGTCTAGGCAACACGGAGTTTTCCTCCGTGGCATCCCAACAATTACTCCATTCACACACAGAAGAAGGCAATGGCAAACCACTTCTGGATCATCTGCCAAGAACGTATATGAACAGGTCCCAATCCGAGAAAAGGATGGAAGGATCCTGTTCATAATACGTCGCCAACCTCCTGTAAAGAAGACTTGCGTTTTATACAACGTTTACACAACTGACATCAGTAGTTCATACCTGCATTAACTATGATTGTGACTGAGGTCGGTGGAGGTGTGGGAGGGGAAGGGAGTGATTTTGAGGGAGGGGGTACGAGGAAGTTGTGTCGAGCAGAGACTTGTGTATAAAAACATAAGATGATGAAATAATAAACGTGTCCATGACTGCATGTATAATATAATTCCTCATATATCATGTCGTCTACTTATCACCGGTGATATAATTTAATATTACTGAAGAGGTTAAATAAGGAAACTCTAGTCATCCGCAGGAGCTTAAGTTTCTTATCACAGATGTACTGGCTTTCTAAGCAATCAACATAACCTCAAAGCTTCCAGCTTATATACTACACGTTAGATAACGTAATCAGCAACAAATTAAACTGTGACCCTTTAAAGCCCAGTGGTAACTATATGAACTACCTGCTTTAAAAACCAATTTTCTCTTTCCTTCTACTGTCCTATTATCCTTTATGACTCTCCTTCTCTCTTCGGTTTCAAAGGGTCGATTGGTGTAATTCGTCATATATTTGCTTCTTAAAACAAGATAAAATTCGGTGCGAAATATGGAGAGGGGGGAATCAAGTAAAACAACACACTGTATAGAAAATTATAAATAAAATGTTCATATATACACGGTGGTCTAGCGGTTAGAACGCTGGCCTTGTAATCCTGGGGTCTCGGCTTCGATTCCCGGCGGTGCCCGAATTTATAACTTGTGTTGGGCAAGGCCGTGGTCTAGGCAACACGGGGGCTTCCCCGGGTTCTCCGTGGCATCCCAACAATTACTCCATTCACACACCGAAGAAGGCAATGGCAAACCACTTCTGGATCACCTGCCAAAAACGTATATGAACAGGTCCCAGTCCGAGAAAAGGATGGAAGGATCCTGTTCATATGGATCTGTCGTCAGACAGAACACTGAATAATAAATATACACATGAAACTAGCGTAACATCTGTGGCCGAAACAACGAGTTCATTAGACACCAATTACAAAATTGTAGAGGCGAATGATAAGGAGATAAATCACCAGGGAGTTCATAAAACAGTAGAAAAAGAGTTCAAAAGACGGTGATTGTCATGACTTGGAGTTCGGGGGATGGCGAACCTGCCGGCTTATAAGAGAAGACGGGATTTAGCACTTCAGTTAGCAAAGATGCAGTGAAATGTCGAATTACTTCCAAGAAATTTAGAGTCCAAAATAGGTCAATCAGCCCACAATACTGTAATACCACCACCCAAATATAAAAGTCTCAACAAAAGCATTGAGCACTATAAATAAGCAATTTCTTACCAAAACTAAAATTACGTAAGAAACTCATTTCATTAGGATTCTCATCTCCATGAGAGTTCTTTCAGCTTAACAGAGTTTTTCGCTATAAATTCCTCTTTCTAGGTGGCGTTTTATTGATGAGTGACAGACAGAATTATAAAACTCAAAGCGAACGTTGAGGGCTCAGGAAGAAGTAAAGAGTAACGCAGACGAGAAAATCGAAAAATTCGATAACTCGCAGCTTGTAGTGCGACCGCGCGAGTCTTAATGAGTTGCAGAGATTCAGAGGGTTGCCTAATCCGATATCCCCGATGCGCCCCTCCCAGCCTCACCCTTCGTGTCTTAATTTGACAAATTTCTTTTCTTGCCTTGTCACTGGGACGGTGCAGCGACTAAGTGATGAGGGAATATTGAACACGTAGTTGGCAGCAGTGGTTAATAGGAACGTTGGGGGTTCTGTGTCAAAGTAAACGAGTACAATTACAAACGAAGCAAGATTGCGACTTTACAGATTCTATTTCATGTTAGCTGCAATTTAGCAAAAGTATTGATTCAGCCTTCGTTATTTCATGTGTAAACTGCGCATAAAATGCAAGATTTGAAGTTTTCACAGAGATGAATATGAAGATTTCTGTCTTCTGGGTTGTTGCGCGGTGTATTCTGGTAGATGTTATCCAACGTTTCAGAGGTCATACTGCCTCCATCATCAGGACGATAAGTATGAAGATTTCTGTCTTCTGGGTTATTGCGCTGTGTAGTCTGGTCGATGTTTACCGACGTTTCAGAGGTCATACTGCCTCCGTCATCAGAATATGAAGATTTCTGTCTTCTGGGTTGTTGCGCGGTGTATTCTGGTAGATGTTATCCAACGTTTCAGAGGTCATACTGCCTCCATCATCAGGACGATAAGTATGAAGATTTCTGTCTTCTGGGTTATTGCGCTGTGTAGTCTGGTCGATGTTTACCGACGTTTCAGAGGTCATACTGCCTCCGTCATCAGAATATGAAGATTTCTGTCTTCTGGGTTGTTGCGCTGTGTAGTCTGGTAGATGTTTACCAACGTTTCGGAGGTCATACTGCCTCCGTCATCAGGCAACAACCCAGAAGACAGAAATTTTCATGCGCATAACACATTGAAATTTTTTTCGAAAAGGTCAATAAACACGACTAGTGAGAACTTCTCCTAAAATTGCTTCCCGTTTCCTCAATATTTATGATCCATGTCTTATCCCCTTTACCCTGATACTGGAAAATTCATCATTGTTAATTCTAATCTCTGCTCAAAGTCACGCCGTGAACGGGTATAAGGGGAATTTACTAACAGGAATTAATTCAAAGCTGGAATGAAAGCTTGGCCGTTATAAGCTGAAGAAAAATAATTTTGTTTCCTGGATAATCGCATCAGAGATTATTTCTAGGATATTTTAAAATAACGAATTTGACACTAACCAAGGCGAATGTAAGTCATTGTTATTTTGTAGTTTCTAACTGCATGATAAAACACATTGAATGTCATGATGCTATGAAATTATCTACGCTTACATCTCCAAAGCAGCGACTTCACTTTATCTATTCCAACCGATATTTTGTATACATTTCTAATCTACTAGACGCGGTACATACTCCACTCATTTTATCTTCTTAGACTAAATTATCCTAATAATATTATCTGAAAAGTAAAAATTATGAAATGCATTACGCAATTTTCCCCAGCGTTATACAACTCCCTCAATCCGATGTTAAATGTTCTCCTCAGGACACTGTTATAAAACCCTCAGGTTATATTCTTCTTTTAGGGCGAGAGACCAAGTTTTACATCCACATAAAGCAATCAGAAAGCAGATATCTAAATTTAAAACTATTGACCCAACAGCCGGCTGCCTGTTTCGAATTACCGCCCATTGGATTTTACTTTTAACTGTCCGAGCCAATATTTAATTCTTGCTCGTGCGGTGGGACCCCAAGCTGGGTAGGAAATGGACATTTTTGGTTGGGGAGCCACGTGCGGTCTGCAGTAACCAAATATTAATTGCGACTGTTCTGAGGGGACACGATCTCGTACACTTTTTATATCTTTTCGGAGATTCCCATCAGTATCACAGCGGCTGGTATTAGTTTTCCTGATTTGCATTGACCTCAGAGGGTCGCCATATCGGTATCACCATCGTGACATAACGGAACAATTTCTGACAGGTTGCCGTTGTTGGCATCCCTGACTATACTGTAGACATTTCTTCATTAGGTTTCATTTTACTTCGTACCTCCATTCCAAGAAAATAAAATTTAAAATATGACTTTTTCCTACCACTCTCTTCCACCAGGGTTCACGGAAAATGTGCGTAGCGTAGACGGGCAATTATTTATCTTCTGAGGCCGAATGTGGATAATTTGAAGTGATCGCGGGTCAGTTCTAAAATAAATACTAACTTAAAAAAACTGAGGATACTAACAGATATAAACACACTAAACAGCATTAAAATAATGAAATTGAATACGAAGTACTGATCTCTGACGTTCATGAGGATAAACAGAATCCGGGTCACGTCCCGCGCAAAGCTGTGCTTATAGCGTCGTGGCAGTAACTCCATGTTGCTAGTAGCTTTAAAACTTTCAGTTTCCACGAAAATTTTCTTCCTTGCGGAAAACGTAGGTTTCGGCTCCATTTCTGTGTAATCTCCACAATTTCTTAAATAAATAGCACATTTTCACAAAATTTGACACAAATGTTATGACACCGCAACTTGGAACTTCATTAATTTCCTAAAAACAGCCATAACAACAACTTGGAAGTAAGAACTTACGTGGTAGGTTACATTTAGTTCTGTGGTAAGGGTGCTCTGGTACCGTGGCAGGAGTGGCACTAGTACTACTGAATGTAAAGTTCTGGTATTATGGGGCTATTTGGTAGTAGATATTCGACAACTACCCATCTTTGCCAACATAGCATTTAGTGGACTTTTAAGCACATGACAGCCATACTACAACTTTTGTTTAACTTTCAGTTTTGACAGAGATATATGTAAAGAACACTAGGAGTAAGTTCTCAGATTAAAAAATTCGTACATATCCGGCTTCAAACCCACGACTTTTCAGTGTTGGAAATATTTAATGACCTTGTTCGCTTCGTCTAAATTTGTTTTTTTTTTTATTTGTAGTGTTCTATCTGACGACAGGTCCATATGAACACGATCCTTCCATCCTTTTCTCGGACTGGGACCTGTTCATATACGTTCTTGGCAGAGATGATCAGAAGTGGTTTGCCATTGCCTTCTTCTGTGTGTGAGTGGAGTAATTGTTGGGATGCCACGGAGAAACCGGGGAAGTCCCCGGAGGAAAACTCCGTGTTGCCTAGACCACGGCCTTGCCCAACACAAGTTATAAATTCGGGCACCGCCGGTTTTTTTGGGGAAGCCCCCGGAGGAAAACTCCGTGTTGCCTAGACCACGGCCTTGCCCAACACAAGTTATAAATTCGGGCACCGCCGGGAATCGAACCCGAGACCCCAGGATTACAAGGCCAGCGTTCTAACCGCTAGACCACCGTGGCGGTCTAAATTTGGTACATCATTTTTATTCTTTCTTCGTTCTGCATGAATGCGGGTTTGCTATACATGTATAATGCAACATCGAGCATCCAACAGGATGCGTGATCGGTCATGAGCTGTGAATCCGTGCCCTTTCTCAAGTAATTTTCCCGGCATTGAATTTGAGGGACTACGGGAAATTTCAAAACGCTGAAGGAAATTAACCAACGCCTTGGTCGTGAATAAAACCTGATACCTTCAGAGTATAACCCACAAACGTTCCATTCGTGCCCAATAGTCTCCTGAAATGACTACCCACTGTACCATTACAATGGGGAGAGGGCTGTCGATATATGAATAGTATCGTACCTTTATACGAGGTCTAATGGCCATAAAGTCGTTGCTGGTCACCATTCCGGCCATTACAGGTTATTACAAGAACTCCCGAGGGCCTGGCTCTTGGTGCAAGTTGGGCCCAAGGCGTAACGTTCTTTCACAAATGATTTCCTACGCAGAACAATAGTAGCAGAAGACACACTCAAACACACTTTTCTGAGAGTTACTATAATATTAAAAGGGGTCTAAAATATTTTAGCTATGAAGGTGCCAAATGGATTTATCTGTTTAAGAAGTAGTGGGTGGGCGCTTGAGAACACGGAAATGAACTCTCGGGTTGCATGAAAGGTAAGTAACTTCTTGACAAACAACAAATCTTCTCAAGAAAAACTGATTGATGGAGTTACGTGCAATTCATACACCTCAGACGTAATGGTTCTACAGACATACATTATTTTATAAGCCCCGTTTTGCAAAATAATGAGACATCAGTTCTTCTAAAGAAGTTTGTACATCCTGACCTTGTATCCTCCTGACTGCAGAAAGCTATACATAGGTACATAAAATCAGGATACACGAAATTAAAACGCATACAAATATGATTTTTTTTAAGATTCTGAATTTGGTTTACTTAATTTTCATGTCTGATTTTACAAATATCTTTACACACTAATAAACAAATAATCGTCGACTTTAAATATTTCAAAATGGCCGCCTTCTAGTAATTTCCTGTATGTTTTGACTTTTGCAGGATTCATAAACGTTTTTAAATTATTCCAGCATCAGAATTGTTATAAATAAACAGAATGTGCGTTTGAAAATTTACATTCAGGACGCAGAACAGAGTAGTAGGGAGAAATAAGAATTAATTACAATATAATTCTGTAAATTATTTCACTACATAACTAGAGCATTAATAGTTCCTGGGACTTCTCATTAAACAGAACAGATAAACGAAGAATTCCAAAAGCAGCTATTTAATGACGTCAGTTTTTCTTCGAGAGCGAGAATCTCATTAAGATATTAGAGCAATTAGCAACATATTATAGAACCAATGGGTTTAATACTAAAATAAATGGAACTTAATCTGATTCGAAAGGTTACTGCTAGCTAAATAACAAGAAGCAGAAGACATACAATGAGATGGAATTATTAATGTTGCTTCTGAACAACAGGCTCATATAGCGATGCTATGGTGGATGATGGTAATAACGAATATGCTATTTTAGAAGTTGAAACTATAGTCCTTTCTATCATTTGGCTCTTTAACTAATTAAAGCGACGGTATTATTAGAGAATATACCAGGAACTTTACATTACACAGGCCTAGAATACTTGTAAATACGCGCATTATTAATCCTGCGAAGTTACACCCATATTGGATCAACATAAACCAGCAACAAGTAATCTA